>APKU01000139.1:0-49957 GCA_000472125.2 Hirsutella thompsonii MTCC6686
GTTTATCCCGGATCACGCGACGCCCATGTCATCTCGGCTACTGACGACGCTGCTTGCGGACCTCTTGGGCGAGGATGACGCTGCGCGCTCTTCTTTGACAAGCACGTCAGCGACATCGGCATCAACGCGACCATCGGCATCGTCGTCGTCGGCAGCGGCGGCGGCGGCGGAGTCACAGGGTCAGCCGCTTCCGCAGGGCCATCACCTCGTCTACTTCCCGCTACAGACACCCGCGTCCCAACTGGCCCCGGACGGCGCTGACCGCGACCACTCTCCCGGCCCGGCGTGGCCGCGGCGTCTCTGGGCCGGCGGGGAGCTCGTGTGGCGACGCGGATGGCGCGAGAGGATGCGCCTCGACGGTCGCGCGTGGGCGTGTCGCGAGACCATTGAGCGCGCCGAGCTCCGTCCATCTTCTTCCGCCGGCGGCGGCGGGCAAGCCAGCGAACAAGGCGGAAAGGCCGCAGCGGGCAAGGTCTTTGTCGATGTCTGGCGGCGCTACGGTCTCGGGCATCAAGATGGGCCCCGAACGGAGTGGGATATCCAAGAGCGCCGGACGCTCGTGTTTATGCCCCCGTCGTTGACTACGTCTGCGGATGCCTCTACTACCACCTCTGAAGCCGTCACCGCACCTGACGCAAAGCAGCAACACGAGATAGAAGGGAGGGGGGCGAATAGGCGGCCGCTGCGGTACCCTCACGAGGCGACCGTCTCGGCCGCCGTGCGGGCCCCGACGCCCGCGCATCTGCTGCACTTCTCGGCGCTCACGTATAACGCGCATGCGATTCACGTTGATCCCGTGTACGCGCGGTCGAGCGATGGCCACCGCGCGCTGCTCGTCCACGGGCCGCTGACGCTGGCGCTCATGCTGCGCGTCCTGGCAAAGGCCGTTGCCGCCGAGGACGAATCGTCGTCGTCGTTGCGTGCCTCGGAGGCCGGGAGAGTCCAGAGACTCGTGTATCGCAACTACGCGCCGCTCTACGTCGGCGAGGCCATGACGGTGCGCGCCAGACCCGTCGGCCCGCACAGATGGGATGTCTGGATCGAGGGCCCGGATGGCGGGCTCGCGGTCAAGGGCTCGGCCGAGATGGAGGCCGATTAGCAAGAGACGCGACCGTGAAAATGGGATGTGGAACGTGAAAGAGAGCGATGGTTTTCCCGGGCTACTGCGCAGACGAGCACGGAACGATAGAGATGTTGAACTTGCATTGCGCGCGTAAATAACCATTTGCGCCAAGCTCCAAACCCCCCAAGTCCATCTATACCACAAACATACAAAAACAGAGAGATGATAATGATTGATATCAAAGATCCATACCAAAACACTAGCCTCGAGTTCTTGATCTCCTTCACCTAACGTACATTACACTATACAAAGCATCATCATGCCTCTCAGTCAGCCCATCCAAAAACCTCGCCGACAGAGAGCGTATTGCTCCGCAGGCCCGTCAGTGTCACGACGGCAACCACGACATCGAGGACCAACAACAAGACGCCCGCCATCATGAAGCGCGGGCTGAAGACGCGGTAGAGCATCAGGTGGCGCCGCAGCCAGCCGGCCCAGCTCATGGTGGCGAGCGCCTCGACGGCGTAGTAGGCGACAAACGCGCCGGCCGCGCGGGCGACGGCCTCGAGGACGCCCTTTTGCTTGGGCCCGGCCTTCCAGGTCGCCAGCAGGGGGACGCAGGCGGCCGCCAGGATCTGCCCGGCAAACGTGTTGAGCGTGACGACGAGGGGGGTCCAGGGGTACCGGATGGTGAAGAGCGGGACGAAGGCACTGTCCCATTGGATGCTCGAGAGCACCGCCTGGTGGCCCGTCTTGAAGAAGTAAAAGTTGCCGAGGATGGCCAGCATGACGGGCCCAATCGTCTCCGTCTTGAGCCCATTGAGGTCCAGCACCTCGACGAGCGAGAGCACCTGCCACAGCATCAGGGCCAGTGCGCCGGAGCCCATGGGCTTGGACAGCAGCAGGCATGCGCCGAGGATGTTAAGCGGGAGCATGAGGTACCGCGCGCCCAGGGTGTTTGCGTACCCTAGGATGGCGACGCGCGGCTGTCCCGCCTTGGTCACCGTCGACACGATGGAGACGCAGGGGGGAGACCAGATGAATGCCGTTGTGCCGGCCACCAGAGCGAGCGCCAGTCCCAGCTGCGCAAGGTAAACGCCGACCGTCTTGAGCGTCCCCTCGGGTACCCTGCCGGCGAGCCAGTCGCCATTGTCGGCGGCGTCAATGACCCAGTAGACTGCCGAGATGAAGAGCCCCGTCCGGAAGACGTAGCCGATCCACGTGGGCGCCATGCCCTCGTACGACCTCGTCGGGACCAGGAAAGACTTGACGACAGAGGGGAGGACGGCGAATACGAGAAAGGGTATGATGAGCTGCCAGGTAGCCGAGGTTGAAGAGGCGGCGGATGCGTAGTACGTCGAGGTACAGTATGGCATCTGCTCCTCCCTGCAGAGCTTCGAGTACGAGGCAATGCGACCTAACACGATGAAGGCAATGGAGTGATAGATGGCCATGGTGCGATCGACCTTGGACTCGATGCGGAACGAGGCAATTGCAGCCGCCACACCAAATGTCGTGATAAAGAACATCAAGATGGAATCTTCCCAGATAGTGTAGGAGTTGGATGCGAAGCCCAGTGAGTGACTTAGCGTAAAGACGACTGCCAGCCAGCCCCAGAAATCACGAGGCAGTAAGTTCATAATTGTTTTGCCGCTCTCATGCATCGATGTCCCAACGCTAGTCATCATCAAGGTCATGACCAGGGCAGCGAGCCCGTCCATGGCCTGACGACGGTACAGGGCGGCAAAGATGAGAGTCCCGGTGATGAAGAGGAATCGGGAGTCCCATAGTCCGCGCAGCATGTTCCTGTGATAGGACTGGTCCGGGTGAGACTCGACGTCGCCTTTGAAGTTCATGAGCTCAAGTTTCTTCTCGGCATAGTCGAGCTCGACGTCGTTCATGACGACGAAGTCGTCGTCAGGACTCCTAGACGAGTACATGAGGAGGAGAAGGACACCAATAGCGGTGATGAGGACGCCCGCCACCATGCGAGGAACGTCAAACCGCGCCCACAGATCCTTGCAGACCTGAAGTGTCTGCTCCTGAAACTTGGCAAACGCGTCGTAGGCGAGCCGGTCCGACTTGTGGTCTGCCACGGCTTGCGACCAGAGCGCGGCTGGGGACCCGGGCTCCGAGCTCTGAGAGACTCCTCGCGCGGCAAAGTATGACTTTTGATAGCGCTCGATCCCTGCAGCAGCCATGCGCGATACGGCGGCCAAGTTGGACCAATCGCTACCCTTTGTCCCTGCGAAAGCTTCCTCGATGGGCCGGCCGAGGTTGTTGTACGGGATTGGAATGCCCAAGAGGAGGGCAAGCGTCGGCACGAGGTCAATTTGGTTCACCGGCCGAATCTTGGCCGTTGCCGGAGGTGTAATGAATTCGGGCGCCGTTCGTCCGAAAAAGGGGCGCTTCGAGTACATCCATAGCGCAGCCTCTACCTCGTCGTCGCTCTCACCTCCGTGGTCACCTTTGCTGTCCATGCCGTGATCGCCCATGACCACCAAGAGAGTGTCGTCATCGATCTTGGCAGTCAGATTGCGAAGGAAGCCATCCATCTGCTGCAACTTGGCGTTCATGGCAGGATGATCGGGTCCGTACCGGTGTCCCGCATGATCAACCCCAAGACAGTGGCCGACGAGAAGATCCCACTCTCCCTTCTTCCCGGAAGCGTCGAGGAGCGGGAAGATGTTATCAATGACGCCATTGTCCACGGTGTGTAAGTCCCAGACGTTGAAGCTGTCGTATGCGCGTGAAATATTCGGCTCGAAGTATCCCGGGAACAAGGACCACCAAGTATCATCGCCAAGATGCGCAATTTTCTTGCCCGCGTTCTTCAACTGCATCAGCAGGTTATCCTCGTCAATGGCCGTCCCGGCAAAGTTGCTGCCGGCGTCGATGAAAGTCGGCAGCGTGCCAGTAGTCAGGCCCTTGAGCCTCTGCAGCGTCGTTGTCGGAGGGTCGGCGATGAAGGGCCTGAGAAAGGCATTGTGCGGCGACGCGGCGGCCGTCTCGTGCAAAAAGGGCAGCGCATTGTGGAACTGACGCGCGGCCGCCGCATCCTCGGGAACGGTAAAGTCGTAGCGCAGGGCGTCGATGATGATAACGACGGCGCGATCAAACGACCTGGGATGCCAGCAGCCCTTGCCCACGTCGCCCGAGGCCAGCTTGGTGTCGATGGGCGGCAGGGCGCATTGCGACTTTTCCTCGAGGACGAGTCGCGTCAGCAGGAAGCCGCTGGTGAAGAGCCAGATGCCCACGGCGTGAACGACGAGAAGCCACGCCCAAAACGCCAAAGTCCATCTCCATCGCTTCTCGTATGCCTTGCGCCTCTGCTCATTGAGCGACTCCCGCTGTCTCTCGAGGGCATCCGGTCCCTGCGCCTCTGCGGGCTTCATTCCGGTGTTGTTCTTGTCGCCATCGCTACTTTTAGTCGCCTCGGCACGCCGTTTGGCTTCCTTCCATTGCTCGGATATGGCCTTGTACTCGGAGTTTGGCGACGCATCGGGTTGGCCCTTGGCCCGGGTCCGCGGACTGCTGCCCGGCGACGGCATCGTGGGTTTGCGAAGGGCGTACCGCGTTCTATCTCAGAGCCATTGGCCGTCGCCTTCAGGGTCAGCAGATGTTTGGGCTAGCAAAGATCGGTCTGGCGCAGAAAGATTGGAGCCTAAATGCGAGGGAGTCGCAGGTCATCGACCCAAGGGATGTCGAGCGACGTCGAAAATTGAAGGCGAAAGCTCCCAAGGTTGCATCAAGGCGAGGTGGTGTCGAAGCTAAAGAACCAGTGGGGCAAATGGAGCCAGGCCAATAAGCTCATCGCGCCGACGCCCGCCGAAAGTCATCACTCACAGTCTTCACAGACAGCATCAATATATAATACTATCAACCAATTTATGCAAATTTTGGAATTTCAAATTTGCTTTACAGGCATGGGACTCACAATCTTGATGAATACATCTTTTCAGAGTGCTTGGTAAAGAACGGCTACTCAATTGGCCATTGCAGGCGATTCTCGTCTCCCTGAATCAGCTCCGGGCTGTTCAAGGTTCTCAACCGCTAACCCTGGTTGAAAGTTTGTTCTCATATCTAAGTCATATAAGTTACTTTATGAATACACAATGGCCACCTCTGACGTTCCCGGGCAGCCATGACTATATGGCGCATGATGCTACCCAAACGCCGAAATGAAGTCGTCATGTGTCAATCCGCTGTACTCCGTATATACGCAAGCGAGGTACGCCTGTCTCTGAGGGCTTCCATGTCCTGATACGTCCTATCAAAGAAATCATTCAAACATGTCTTGTCCGTCTGGTCGTGTCGATGTGCTGGCAGCCGTTCTCCGCTCTTGCCTGCGACGCCGTCTTCTGTCCTCGGCTGCGCCGGATTCTGGTCCCCTAGGTCCGTTGGGCGATGGGCTCATCTGGCTCCAGGTCCCGTGACTGTCACCGCTTCCAAGACTCGATACCGTCTGTCCAGCTTGTGGTGCACTTCCTGAAGGCCCTGCTTGCCCGGAATAATAGGCCGAATCCTTGCCTCTGCGCGCCGCTTTGGCAAACGCAGGATGCGGAGGAGAGAGTGGCGCCAAGTGGTCTTGCTCTTCCAAGGCGCTTACTGTCGGTTGCTCGACTGCTCGTTCCGCAGCGCGCTCCGCCGCCCGCTCCGCCCTTCTCTGCTGACTTGAGTCTCGACGATATCTTTGCCCGTAGCCCGGCGGCTCGAGACCGGAAAGGCTACTCTCCGAATCGCCGTGTTCTCGTGGCGCGCGCGAAGCCATGGCTTCCTCTTCCGTCAATCGTCTGAGCGTCACGTTACGATCTCGATCGTCGTGAACCTTGAGCTTGACGCTGACGGGCTGGCTCGTCGGAGATCCGTACCGCTCTCTATCATCACGGTGGCGGCGCTCCTCTTTGACAGCAAGATCGCTTGCCCTCGCTGCTGCCGCAGCTGCCGCTCTCTCTCCTGCCCGTCGTCGTCGCTCAGATGGGCGACGTTCCGGTCGCCGAACTTCTGCTGTTGAAGGACGAGAGTCTCCGACTTCGCTCTCGGGATCCGGAGGCATCGCCGGCATGGATGCCGTATCGGCGGCATGCCGCGATCGAGACCGTGATCGGGATCGCGAGGAGGCCCGTCCCGTAGCCGGCGGTCGGGATACCAATGAGGACTCAGTAAGTTCCGAAATGTCCGTATCACGCCCCGGATTCATCTGTCCATCGGCAAAGCGACGGCCAGTCCTGCGTGTGGGGGACGGGTATCCGTCGCCCGTATACCTTGATCCCTGGGTCCCGGAGCGCATCTCCTCTTCCTCTCGGAGCCGATCCTCTTCTCTCTTTGACCGCCTTTCTGCCATCTTCCTGGCGAACCAACCTCCTCCCAGCCCGGATAGCAGACCTTTGGCAAAGCCACCACCGGATCGGCCCTCCACAGGCCGGCGAGACGGACTCACGTATGATGAGTATTCCGACTCATCTAAGTCAGCAGTCGCCGAGTCTCGCGCACGCATCGGTCGTGGTGTCGTCGGCCGGCGCAGATCCCTGTCTTCAGCCGCACTCCGAGCCTGCGCCAAGAGTGGTGGGTTTGCCGAAGGCGGCAAGAGGGTCGTGTTGGTCACAGACTCTGGCCCGCGCCTGAAGTTTTCTGTGTAGTCGCTGCTGAATTCGCTTAATGTCGTCCCGCCTCGTCCAGATCTTCGCCGCCGCGGAGTCTCGGTTGATACGGCAGAGTATTCCTCGTCTCGGTTTTGTCGGCGCCTGGTAAAAGTCGAGAGCAGCTTTCCCGCGCCGAGGGCTGCTGCAGCACCTCCAAAGATTTTCGTGATGCCGCCCTGACCACCTCTATCTGCTCTCGAGGCTGGAGGTTCGGAATACTTTTCGCTCAAATAGCTGTCGGATCCGCGTCTCGATGGAAGCACTTCTGGACCTCGGCTGCGGCTGTAGGATCTGGACCTGTCCCGTCGTGGACTCACACTCCGATCTCGAGTCTTCTTTCGCCCAAGCAACGCCCATACCCCAGCGCCGGCGGCTAAGGGGCCTAACCATTTCATCCAGCCAGCTGGCCGGGTTGTGGGTCCCGTCGAGAAGTACTCTGATTCAGTCACGCGACTTTGACCTGCCTCGGAACGGGCTCCGGTCATGTACATCTCACGCCTACCGGCCGATCGATAACTCAGGATGAAGTAGATGAAGAGTAGAAACGCCATCCAGAGAGCATAGAGAATGAAGAGGTAGCGAGGCGAGCCGTAAAGAGTAAGCCCGAGAGGGATTTGAACAATGCCAAGCAAGGCAATGGCTCGTCCGAACCATTGGTGTATCATGATGCGTAGCGATCGGACCTTGGTGATGCGGCGGATCAGGCGGCCCCCAATGATCTGGAGGATAAAGAGAACAAAGATGGCAACGCCGATGCCATGGTGAGGATTTGACAAGCTCCGATTAGGTCCGACAGCAAAGTAGCCGAGAATGAAGATGACGAGTACCATCAGGCCAGCGAGGACTTGCAGCTGAGCATGGTAGACGACTGCATACCCCGGCTGCCTAGAGTAGAAACGGGCCATCATGACAGCCGTAGGGACGAGCAGAAGGAAGACGATTCCAGCCATGATACCATGAGCCAGAACTATGCGGTGATACTGGGCGAGGGTAGAGAATCGGTTTCCCATTCCTGCGGCAAAGAGTCAGCAAAGGTGAGAACAGTAAGACGACATGACCCTCACCATTGTAGCGCATAGTATCGAAATTCAGGCCTTGGAGATTCGGGAGCAGATAGGTATTCCTAGAAAAGTCCCAGGTCCCATCGCCGACAGTCATGGTATCAGAGCTGTATGCCGCGGCGCCGGGCGGCGAGAACTCGGCCGATGCCGCAGACGCCATGACGGCGACGCTGGGGCCCGGGGCCGGGGCGCGGGCCGAGAGACGAAGGCCTTTGTCTCAGCAATCGTATGGTAAATGCGCAAAAGGTCGGTGATATGGAATGCGGGATGCGGAGGTCGGGTCGGGAAACGGCCAGGAATGCGGGTCTCGACAAGCGGTGATGATGGTCGGGCACCGCCTTGTTTAGGTTGAATTCCAGACTCGAAGAGGTGAGATGGCAGCTCGCGCGAGCTTCAGATATTCATGTGATTGATGTCAGACTTGTCAAAGCACTCTCTGCGCGCAAACGAGAGCCATGTCCGATGTGCAATGTCTTGCGCCGGCCCAAAGAAAGGCAAAACATGGACGGAAGTTGCAGAATAGGCAGACAGCTCTGTGGAAACAAGTTCGCGAGGTGACGGCCTATCCTCGCACGCCACGGGAAGGAGCTGCTTCTGCTCTGCTAACTGGCTTGGTTGCGCGGGGTGACGAGCTAAACCCTGCTGTCAATTGACCGCATCATGGAGCTATCAAGTAGACAGTACAGCTTCAGGACCGAGGCAAGAGACTATTTTAGCAGCTCTTCAATGAGCACAAAGGTCTCGTCTACATAAGCGCCACGTTGACCTGGTGCGGGGGCAAACCCCTCCAACGCAAGGGTTCTACTGCTTGAAAGGGAAGGTGATGAGTAATCCTGTGGTCACTTCACGGAAGCCTACCCTAGAGAATGTGTAGGATAATCGTTGGCGATTTCGTTGGGGGCGTCACAACCCGACCGCGGCAGCCAAACGGCAGCAGGCTTCGTGTTCATCGCCTGATGTTTGCAGATGAGACGACACTCACCGGCGCATTGTTCTTCCTCGACGAGTCACTGAGCAACCTTCACAAAGCAGAGGTCCGAGCGTTCATAAATCGGTACTTTGGCTTCGTGCACGCAAAGTTCAGTTTGGTGATGAATGCGTTGCTCAGGCAGACACCAGGTACGAGATTTTGGTTTATGAGCCAAAATAAGCGGCAGACAAAAGTGCGACATTGACAAATAACATCAGTCAGCCATGACTTCGACCTGTGCAGGTGTCATGAAAGAAGCGACTGGGCGAAGAGCGTGAAGCGACAAACCTCAGACACAGATCGCGACATGTTGCTACCATCGGGTGAGTAACTTACTCAAGGAACACGACGACGACGACAGCATGTCAGAACCGACGGATTGCGGAGAGCGCTGGTCTTCGCGCGGTTCTGCGACCGACTGGGCTGCATTCAGCGGGGACCGGATGATACTATATATCCTTCAAGCCGAGTCTCTCCGTAAGACCCTCGGGCTTCATGCCCTTTGCTCTGCCGCCAGACTCGGAGTTGGTCAACAATCAATACCATGAACGTTTGAGGGAGAAGCCGGGCAGTCGAAATCATCGATCAAGCCGGCTGTCCAGTGGATTTTGGCTCACGGCGTGACGGCAAATGCCTGCGGAGAGGGGTCACCTTAGTCAGGAACCCTGACGACAATAAGCGTCTGTCGGTCCGTACGAATACAGCATTCGTACCTGGAAATCTCGGGTCGTGGCTCGGAGGTGGCGTAGCAATTCATCGGAAGCATGGCTTACAACGTGGAGTCTGGTGGAGAAAGGGGCCCGGAGATGCCGGTGAACCCACAGACTTTACTCGTCCGATCCGCGCGCTGCTACGAAGTGCACTACATACTCACGAAGGGGACTGTCCCTTTTCAACGCTTGACAAGAACAGACGGTGCGTCGATCAAGTGGCTGTTTCCCCTACGAAAACAGCAACCTCCGAAAGTGAAAATAGATTCACGTCAAAGCCTTTGCGCGACAACATAACGAACGACGCCAAAGGCATTGAACAAAGTTCACAAAACAAAAGTGCCAAAAGAGGAGCGAAATCCATTGGCATTGTCCTCTCTGTTCACGGTCCGACAACCAAGGCAGCAAAGCCACCTCGTATGAAAGTGGCCGGACGGCCTCCGCCAGGACGCTTTCCCATGGTCATTTCATCCCCAGATTGGACCACGACTCCAGTTTTTATCACGCGCGCACGATCTGCCACTCTATGCGGCTAGGCCGACCGCACACCATTGAAAGCCGCCATCGAAGGTTAAAGGGACCAGAGAAGCCGCGCCGTTGTCTCTCTGCTCCCGAGTCCCAAGTTCCCAACCGCCAGATTGAAGAGGGTGAACAGTGCTGCACACCCGCTCCACAGGGCCCGCCGTTTCAAAGCCTCCGAAACGTCTAAGCTGGGAGGGCTGACCTTGCCAGGCACCGGCTTTCTCCACCTGGCCAAGCCCTGTCTGCCGAAGATTCGCAGCCTTGAACAGAGTTGCCTAGGCGCAAGATGCGTTCCTCGGACGAACAAGGCAACGGGGGACACCACACCATCCTTTCCGCCTTTGCCCGGCAAGGGTTCCCCTTTGGCACTTGGGGGGGGGGGGGGGGGGTCTTTCGACTACTTCTGCGTCTGGACGCGGCGGCGCGCGTTACCTTTGGGCTATGCGTGACTCGACGGGAAACCTCTTGCAAAACCGCCCCCGTGTGTGTACATGACTTGCGCCTATGGCCCCCTGGACCAGGCGAGACGTTGTACCAGGAAATCGTAGAAGCGAAAGCCGCGCTCCTTTATGCCTTGTTTCCCGGTCTGCCTGGTCTATGCCTTCCATTGCCGCTGCCTCTCTTTCTCAACCCAGGCCTCCCGGGGCTTTGATTACAGGCCCGTTTCTCTGGAGTCCTGACACTGCCACCCTCTTCTCTATGCTCTGCCGCCGAGGTTCCCACACCGTCAACTATTGGGTGGCAGCCAACTGACTTAATCTAGAGTCTCTGTCAAAGCACAGACTGTGCTTGATATATAAGACTCGGCCCCGGTCGGATCGCCGCTCTTACACACCCCCCTTCTTGCGTTCCTCCTTTCTTGTATCTTGGCATTTCTGTTTCCGTTTCTGTTGGAAGCCGAGGTTGCTTCCCTAGTCACTCACTATGATCTCCAAGTCTGTCGTTCCCTTGCTTGCCCTCGGCTCGGCGTCACTCGCTCTCGCGCAGGAATTCATTGCCGTCACCGGCGCCCCGGTGCTCAATGGATCCATCCCGATCCGCCAGAACATCAATGTTCTGCAGTCCAAAGGCGGCGCACAATGGTAAGAAAGATGCCTGGCAGCCTATTCCAACTTTGGTCTCATACTGACCTGTACAGGGACCTCTATATCCAGGCGCTTTCGGCCATGCACCAGGCCCAAGAAACAGACCCCCTTTCGTTTTTCCAGATAGCCGGTAAGGACTTTTTCGATCCGCAACGTTCCAATCGCTAACGTTTGACAAGGTATCCACGGATGGCCGTTCATCGAGTATAACGGTACGGGTGCAGGACTCCAGGACAGCAGCTGGAAGGGCTACTGCCCCCACGGTGTAAGTGGCCCGTTCGGAAAATGCCAGCGAGCAAGTACTTACCGTGATTTATAGGAACCTCTTTTCCTGTCATGGCATCGCCCATACGTCGTTCTCTACGAGGTAGGCCGGCCCAGCAGCTCCCGTTTTAAGATGCTTGGCTAAAACCTTTGCAGCAAACCCTCGTCGCCAACGCCCAGGCGATTGCCGCCAAGTATCCCGAAAGCAGTCGCGCCGAGTACATCGAGGCTGCAAGGACTCTGCGATCGCCCTTCTGGGATTGGGGCTCATCGGCAGATGTTCCGCAAGCAACAGTCCCGAGGAGCCTCTCCATTAACACTCCCGAGGGAAAGAAGGATATTAAGAATCCTCTCATGACGTACACCTTTCCCCAAGACGCAATCAACGGCAAGTACGGTGACTTTACCAAGGTTCGCCCTACACCAAAGGGTGTTTCCGACCCAAATTCTGTCTATCGATGCGCCTCTCCCAATTCGTATCCCGAGTCTGCCGACAGCATCCTCGAAGTCAAGACGAACAGGAACCGAAAGATACAGTTACGTGACATGGTGGTGAGTAGTCTGATGCTAAGTGGGGGAAGAATGTCTTGCTGAACATCTTTAGTACGACATCTTCACAAACTCCAAAGACTATGCCGAGTTCGCCTCAACTCGCTCCAGGGGCAGCAGTCTCGAGCAGATCCACAACACCATTCATGTTGAGGCCGCTTGTGGCGCCGACATGCTGAACCAATATGTGTCTGGCTACGATGCCCTCTTGTGAGTGGCCGACCCTCAGTCTGTTCGCTCGCTGGCACTTTGACTGACTTGAGAATAGCATGCTGCATCACACCAATGTCGACCGCATGTGGGCATATTGGCAGGCCATTCACCCCGATATGGCTGGCTTCAAGGACCCGTATCCCGGTGGTGCCCGGTTCAACACCCCCAAGGGAACTACCATCGACCAGGACTCTCCGCTGATGCCCTTCTTTGACAAGAACGGCAAGACACACACTTCCAAATCTGTCGGCGCTACCAAGGATTTTGGATATACCTATGAGGCCTTGGACGATGGCAAGTCGCCTGATCAGCTTGCGGCCGATGCCACGGAGCTCATCAACAAGCTTTACTCTGGTCGCTTCTCGCAGCCTAACCAAGGAGCCCCCTCTCCTCCCTCTCAGGGCTCTCCCTCGAGCGGTTCCCCCACATCTGGCGCGCCGACTTCTGGTATCGCCACCCCCACCGGCATCTTCCCGCCCGGAAGCAGCCCCAACGCTACCCGTCCCGGCCTTGGGCCCCGTCCTGGTAGCGGCAACACGCCCAACACCCCCTCAGGAAACACTGGCGGCCAGGGCGGAAACGGTACTACTGGCGGTAGCGACAACAATGGCGAGACCGGAGGCATTGAAGATACTGAGCGCCACTACGCACAGATCCAGCTTGAGGTTGACAAGGTCGAGCGTCCGTGCTTCGTCAACGTCTACATTGGCGAATACTACGCCGGCAGCATGATCGTCATGGCACAGCCTGCGACCGGCATCGTCAACGGTGCCGTACTGCTCAACAGCGCCATCCGCGACTTTACCGGCAAGCCCGGCAATGGCACGACGCGCGCCTTTAACGAGAACGTCCACGTCGACATTACTAAGGTGAGTTTCCAACATGCTCGAGCATCCTTTCCAGTGATTGAAGAATATATGTCGCTAACCTGCTTTCCAACAATAGTACAGCGGAGAGACGATTGAACTCAAGGACGTTCCCAGCCTCAAGGTGGACGTCGAGCAGATCGATGTCAAGCCCCCGACCAGCGAGAACAAGCTGCCCGAGGCGACTCGCAAGGAGCCTGCGCCGGCCAACGGCGGCAACGCGCTCACGCCCCCGCCCCCGTCGACCGACCCTGCGGCGCGTCCCGGCGGTAGCCAGGGCGGCAGCCAGGGCAGCACCGGCTCTGGCGGTGCCGGCAACACTGGCTCTCAGCCCAAGTCCGGACCCAAGGCCGCCGCGACCACGGCTGCGCCTCTGTCGGCTCTCGCTCTGGTCCTTTTGGCGATTCCCGCCGCTATTCTCGCCATTTGAGGCAGAATTGAGCGTGAAAGTGGGAAGCTTAGTACAGTAAATATGTCATGGAGTTTTCCTTTTCATTGATTTAGCATTCACGAAGAATTGATTTAGCATAAAGTGCTCATGCAGAGATTATTTAACGCTTCTTTGATGGTTAAAAGCCGTGGGAATATACCATGTTGTCAATATGAACCTTGGATTGATGTTTCTGAAGATTGACGAGTGTCGTCATGCAAACACATGCTGGATATTCAGACCATGGTAGAAAACATGAAGCAACTGACCTTAGAAACCTACCTGCTTTCATAACTCCAACCTACGTACTTCATAACTTGACAAGTTCATAGTCACACTCGGGCTGTATTCACCCGCCCGAGTCCAAATCGGGCAACCCTCGACGAGCTCGCGTGGTTTCTCTTCCGCAATGTCTCATCTGCCGGGAATGCCAACGCACAACTTCCTCCGGTCAAGACTTCTCACCTATCCACTCCCCCCTTTCCGCACGAGGACACATTCATCCCCAACCCCACCCATGACACCCTTTTCTCGGTGACTCGGTGAGAGAGAAAGAGAGGGGGAGGGGAGGGGGAGGGAGTGAAGAAGAGGCTGGCGTCATTCTTCTATGCGCGTCTAAGCGGGCCCGCCCGGAGCTAGGGGCTTTGCGGGCCGGTAGAAGGGGAGGGAGATGATGGGGCAAGATGGGGAGAAACAGGGACGGGCACATGCTTAAGTTTAATGGGGGAAGGGCGAGACTTTGCCAAGAAAGAGGAAAAAAGGTGGCATTCCTATCACGAAAGAAGAGGCATCTCAATGAACACTGTGTGTGAATTGAGGTGCTGCTGAAGATGATGATGAGAGAGAGAAAAGGCTAGCTAGGGCCAAGGAGGGCCTCTCCATGAGTGTCACCACGGTGACTAAGCATCCCTCGGGTGCTGCTGCCTGCTCGAGGCCCGTGCCTGCCCGCAACAATTCCGGTCTCTTCTTGCTGAGTGTGTTGGACTGCTTTCCCCTTTTCTTTTACTCTCGCTCACGCTTTGAATCTGTAATGGTTGACTGGCGGGCTGGCCTTTGCTGATGACTGGACTGATGGTGATGAAAGCTGTCTTGCAGGTTGAAGGATATGGCCGGCTTGAACGTTTGCTTGAGATTCTTTCGAAGAGACAACATTCGAAAAGACAAGCCAAAAGAGAGGCTTCCGTGAGGTTCTGAAAACTTGTACAGCACCGTTCTGACTGGAGATTGCGGTTAGATTCCCGCAGTTTGCTTTTTTGCCCCCAGCCACACAGGCTGTTGCAAAGAGATTCGGCTCATGGCGTGGCGATGGAACCCAGACTTGGCGACTCGCAGTAAGATTGCCATTTGGGTGTTGTGGTCTTGAGGCTCCTTTGCCTTATGCTGGTTTCGATTCTAGTTGAGCCTTTGCACAAGTAAGCGTGGAACACGACTTCTTTAGCAGAGGGCATCCAGACCCTCTCGAGCTTGTCGGACCAGGAGGCGACCTTTGGGCAGGAATGGGCAGCGACCGTTGTATCTCACCTTGGATTTCTTCAGGATACGTTGCATTCGCCCTTGAACGAGGGCTTTCATCCCGGACTCACTCCACGCCGAGCTCAATTCTTGGCGGCTTGTCTTTCATGACTTGCCGGACACGCAGTGTCATTCTGTCAGTGAATCCAGGAGTTCGGGGTGAAGAGAAGAGAAAATTATGTTCTTTCTACTACGCCGAACGTGCCCCAAGTTGTGGACTCGGGTTCATCTCCACTCGTACATAGTCAATAAGTAGTTGATCTGTTCCGACCTGTGTTTTCTTGACAGGAGTGCGAACGACCAGGGCATGGTTATTGCAGTTGTTTGCATAGATCCACGAGCCGCTGAGAGACCAGTTCACACGACTATTCCTCTGGTGCCGTTGCATCATGCCTAGAACCAGAAATTAACCCGACTGTCACGAAAGGCCCCGGCCAGTACAGCAGGATATAATTCTGTGAGCACGCCGCTCGTGTGCCGCGAGCGCTTCAACGGTTTCAGGCTGCGCCCAGAGAATGCGTTATTCGTAAAACAGGACGCCCGAATTTTCAATCAATTAAACATCACCATCTTGTCAGATAGCCTGTCTCTCACGTTCTCCGCGTGCCGTTAAACATGGAGAAAGAGCCCAGAAGCCGGATCATCACGTCATGAAGAGGCACAGAAACTGAGACCAGTACCTCATGGTTTCGCACGATTTAAGGATGGTATTTCTCGAACTCTAGGGAGACATCATGGGCCTTTGCTCTGACGTAGACTCTTGCAGATGAATGATGGGCAACACAGATCCAAAACAGCCTCAAGCTGTCTACAACAACAGCATTGCCGACCTGGCCGCCAGACTCAAGCAGCAGTACTTTGAATCGCCTTCCCCCCTGAACCTGGTGCCAACACCAGCAGGTTTTCTTTTTCAATCACAATCTCGCAAGTTTAGCATCGACGCCACTGACTTGGGGAAAATGGACCTCATGACCTCGCCCCCCAAGCAGGCAGGCAGGCAGCCCCCCTTTTTTTCCTCTCTCAAGGGCGCATGCCGGTCGCATATCGAGAGACACGGCCGGGCCGAAGCGGCCGCTGGAGCCAAGGGCATCGCGTAGCCTCTTCGGACCATGGCGTCTCCCCTGGCGTCTCTTGGTGTAGCACTAAGAAGGGGTTAGGGCTTCGGGTCTTGTCCTATAAAACTGCTGTATTGCAGTAGGGCCGTGTATGTTGTCAGTTAGTCTGTGTGTTTGTACGTACGTATTCGTACATAGCTTGATCTAACCGATCAAGCCGATCACATCACCATCGATCTGCCTGGTTTGCCATGGGGAGACTCGGAACTAGCATCGCGCTAGGCCACTGGTCAGGGACCGTGGCTTGAACGCCTGTTTAGTTTTCCTCCCAGTGCAAAGCTATACTCTCTGGTGATGGCTTCTTGGCATAACGACTTGGAATGGCCTCGCATTGCTCCCCACTTATGTTTTGTGCGCAATCTCGCGTGATGCGTGATTCAAGGCAGGTTCTCATCCTCAAGAACTATGCATCAACAGCTGTGTCCTGGGACAAAAGTATCCCCTGGCACCATCTCAACTCGCCTGTTTCTCGGCTTCACGGCTGCCGGTCGATCAGGTCTTGAGAGTTTGAAGATGAGGAAATACCATGGAGATCAGTTTTCAAGAGTTATCATCTTTCGACTTCCGCGTCTGCCCTACCTTGCAAGGGAACAGGCACATATAAGCAGCTTCCGCTTGTTCTCTTGCTGCTAACCCCCGGCTTTACTTGCTTCTTAGCCGCACATACACGTTCATGTCTTCAGCAAACGCCCCTTTTCTAGACCCCAGCCTAGCTTGATATCCCCAGAGCTTCTCCCTCGAGCCGTTGCGAAAGTGTGTCAAAGTGCCCCGCCTCCCGGTGTCTTTTCTACCGAGCTCAGTCTTGACCCAAACGCACTCAAGAGCAGGCTATGTGGATGCCATCCCTAGCTGCGTTCCTCTACTTCCTGTTTTAGGTGTCTTCCAGATGACTGTAGAAGATATGGAGAAACGTTCAAACTTACATGTACTCGATGATGGTGTATGCATCTGAGTCCTGGTGGCATTGCCTTTGAATGGGCCATGAACTCGAGAAAAGGACGTACAGAGCGGAACAGACCATGGGCAAATGTCTACTCTACACGGTAGTTTCCAGTCCCCAGAGGCCAGCTTGAACGAGTACAAGCACGCCATGGTCTCCCCTACTATCCTCGGCATATGTGTGCAGATGGTTCCGTCTACCCTACCGGCCAAAGATTCCTGTCTGCCGGGTAGTGCAAGTCCCTGACCTTATTCGAGCTGCCTGGCCCGAACATGAAGCCTGGCCGCTTTACTGTTCCACCTTGTCCCGTGTCTCCGTCTCCCCCATTACATGGGGAAAAGAAGGTGGCTTCTCCGCGCCGGACCAGGCAGTTTGCAGTCACATATTCCGATCCGCATCTGAACCCGGTTTCAAACTCGCCTACAAGAGACCACCAAGTGCACTCGCCAACTTCAACCAGCAAGAACATGTCAGGAATTAAGTGACGTCTAGACACTTTTACCACGGGTTCAGGCCGTGACCTTTTCGCTTCTTCTCACCGTCTTTACGCCCATCCTACAAAACAGCTTGGCGCATGTATAAAGCAACCCGGCTGGCTTTCCATGATGGACCAGGACTCTTATCTGATTAATCAAACCTGCTGTCTTGCACTTGGGGACTAACCTCCGCGGCCTCTCGACAGTCCTGGCCTATCCTGGCCCTAGATTGCACGAAGAGTCTTGCCATCTTTTATGCCTGCGGTCAGCGGAAAAGAAAAGAAAGAGATAGATTCATCCAGGATGCTTGGCATCTTTCTCCTCACGGCGGTGCTGCCGCTTGTCTCGGCAGCACCTAGCGACACCGTGCCCCCGTATCTCAAGAGCCTGCTGAACCGGCAGAACGAGCTGAGAGCAAACCACCACGCCGGCCCTCTCAAGTATGACATGAAGCTGCAGCAGGACGCCCAGAACTGGGCGAACCGATGCGACTTCAACCACGATCCTAACCCGAAGCAGGGGCAGAACATTTACGTGACGGCCAAGCAGGGCCCCGACGAGAAGTACTTCATGATGGCCACCGACCAGTGGTATGGAGAGGAGAAGAAGTATCGCCAAGAGGGCGGATACAACAACGACGGTGGCGCGGATCTCAAGGGCACCGGTCACTTTACGCAAATGGTGTGGAAGGCCACGCACCGGGTCGGCTGTGCCAAGCGGACGTGTCCCAACATCAAGAACTCGGGATCCGTCAGCAAGGGGACGATTGTCGTTTGCAACTACGTCAAGCCGGGTAAGTTCCTTCTATCTGTGAATACGAGTGGGCAATGAATGGAAGGAAGCTGACGGTTCTCCAGGCAACGCACCACGCAAATTCAAAAAGGACGTGAAGCCGCCCAAGAAGATCATGGAGACGTCTTCCAAGGACGACGAGTCTCCCAAGGACAAGAACTCCTCGAAGAACCAGGACAAGAGCCCTTCCAAGCGCCCCTCCAACAGCTCGCCGTCGCAGAACAACAACAACAGTAGTCCCCCTCCTCAGCAGAGCAGCAGTCCTCAGAGCCCACCGCAAAAGTCTGAGCCCAAGAAGAGCAAACCGTCTCCCTCGAAGCCCAAGAGTCAGCCCAAGAGCAAGACTCACCCCCCAGGAAGCTCCGTCACAAAGATTATCAATTACTGATCCTGACCAAGCATAAGATGAGGGGAAGTAATATTAATTATCGGGAGAATGCGGTGTTGTTGTTGCGGGACAGCAAGACGTCGATGTGGAGACGGGGAATGAGGAAAAGGGATAATGTCGTTTCCTTTTTTCCTTGAGATCGACGTACGCACAGATACCATCTCTTGCCGAGTTTGTGATGAAGTAATGGGATTATGACTTCAACGTTGCCGTGTAGCCATGAGACAATGTTGACTGATGTTGTGAATGCTGCTGCCGAGCATAGTCTCAACTGCGAAAATCTACATTCGTGATATTACTGTTCGAAGTCCAACAAAGATGATCACGTTGGCCATTCGACAAGAGCCCCTTATCAGACTTGTGCATTTGGAATACAAAACATGACGAGAAGAGACAGGCGACCGTCCCGAGACGACAAGTCGATCCGGTAGAAAGGCCTCAGCCACAAGATAGATACCGGGTAAGCGGCTCTCGGCCGAATGCAGGGTCCGTAGCCACGCGTTGATGCTGCACCAAACGGGACGCGGTAATGCAAGAGCTTCTCACACCAAGTGCTGATTGCCGAGTTTCGCACTTGAATCTGCATGACACTAACGTCCAACGGCACCTTGCTCAACCTATCACATTACATGTAGGCAAGATGTCATCCGAGTCCAGCGACTTTTCGACGAAAGCAATCGACCAAGCTCATCCCACCACGTTCCTATACACATAAGTCAAATATTCCGTCACGTAGTGAGGAAAGACATTACTGCCAAAGAGCATCAAAACCTCGACTCTTTCTAAATGTCCAAAGCTCTGCTGAGGTGAGTAAAGAGCGCTGACGTGAACCGGCGTTCGACACTGACGTCACAGACCCGAGGAATTTCCACGTTTTGGCGGGGCCAGATTCGCGAATGCGAAAGAAGCGGGGCTCAGCGGGCCGCTCCGGGATTGCCCCACCATAGGCAGCCAAATATCGATGCCATCTGCGTATCGGGATTGCCTCGGGTACCTCGCAAATCAAAGCGACTTTACCAAGGCGCACGTACCTCGTTCGCTGTCAAATAACAGAAAAAAGTAAAGTTGTTGAACTGCATTCTTATTCCTCGAGTATATCAGGTCTGGTCCTTCTATGCCAAGTTGGCTATGGCAGTGTAGGTCGAAAGGGATGGCGGGAGCGGTTGTGCTTCGAGGTCACGGCATGCCCAAGTGGTCAAAAGACTCAACGCGAGTACCACGCCTGCTCGAGATCTTACATCAGTACTCCGTAGGCTGTGAAATGTCAATTGGCAGACATGGTCATCTCATACTTGTGTCTTGGCTCCCGTAAGCTCTGTCTGCCGTGGTCTTAGGCTTCTAAAGATGTCTACTCTTTCAGCGCACCGAAAAAGATAACAAGTCTTCCTCCCTTCAATGTTCACCGTCCTCGAGTGCCTAGCACAACGGTATGGAAATAGCTTCAAAGCAATAGGTCTTTCTTACGGAAAACCCGGAAAAATTCATTGTACTTAATTGACTATCTTCATATAGATCTCATGTAGCTAGACATCTTCATCATCCCGACATTATCGTGCCGTCTGGATCTATGAATTCTAAAGAGGGTTAGCCAACGACAACGCTTGTGAGGAAAGAACACGCTTGATTGGTGAGGAGAGATGATAGGGGGGATTACCCACCTGTTTTGCTGGCGCTTCAACTTCCAAAAAAATCATGTCCATCTGACAGCAAGGTCCAAGACTCCAAACGAATCAACCAAAGATCGGAAGGGCTCCTTCATTGCGCGAAAAAAGGAAGCAAACAAACTCTTTCAAGGGTTCTCTGCTGGCAGTCTGCTCTTCTTTCAGGTATCTCTCATCTTGCAACGTCATATACGCTCGACACACACAGAATATGCTTGCGCTCTAAAAGAAGAAAGCCTCTACGCCGCGACAGGCCTCGTGCCAAACGAGGTGAGATCGTCTTCAGGCCATTGTAGAACTGGAAAGGTACTATCAATAGCAGCTTCCGATTCGTAGGGATATGGTATCTGTGACCACTGCGGCCAAGTCAGGGACCTCCGCGAGCCGTCTCCTTGTATTGGCATAATCGGTGGTGAAGGATCGAATGTCGTCGGCGAGATCGAAGAAGGCGTCATTGTGAGCGGAATCGGAGATGATGTTCTCACGGGCAGCGGTGACGGGACCCTTGTCGTAGGCTGTGTCAAAGAGGGCAGTGTGGCTCGCATCGGTGGCGGGGATGAGGTCCTCGTCGAGGACATTGTCAATGTCGGCGTCGCTGTACGCAATGACACGAACGTGGTCATTACGGGTGTCGGCGAAGCGGCCATTGTGGTGAGTGGTATCATTGAAGAGCCAGCTGTATAGCTGGAGGCCGACTCCATGGGAGTCACAAGCTCGTCTCGCGACACGGCCAACGCCGCTTCTCCATCCCAAGACACGTCGGGCTGCTGCATTGGCAGACGAAGATGCCGACGGTTTTTGTAGGCTCGTACTAGATGGATGAGAGCGGCGAAGGCCGGCGGAAGACTTATAACGAGGGTTGCTAGGGCGATGATAGCCTCCATGGACATATATTGGCGGGGAGGCGTATCTGCTGAAGCGACACTCGTCATGGTGGGCACGGTGTAGTGGGACGTATTGACGGCGAAACGCATTGCTGTGTGAACGAGCTTTAATAGTAGTGTAGTTAATAATGTGAAGTCAAGATAATCGTGCGGAAACAAAATTCAAGTCGGAGAAGCAGACTGTTGAAGAAGGCTCCTGTCAGTGAAAGCTCCAAGAACGGGAGGGTCAAGCTGATGTGCGCAGAGGGTGGGACGCGCCACCCCAAACAGATGGGCAAAGTGTGGGGAGGTATATAGGAACACGAAAGTAGAAGAGGGTGCTGCTTACTTAACGAGGAGATGGAGCAAAGTATTGGAAATACTGAATACTGAATGGCCAAGACGTTGTTGGAGGGTACGTAGGCAGTGAAGAGCCATTGTCGGCGTAAAGGCAGTAGGGAAAGCGCTGTAGCACGCTGCTGCACTGCCACGCGAGGGCCACGCTCAAGCACGAGCCTGAGACTTGTGAGGATACAGAGCAGCAATGAATCCGCAGAGAGTGGCCTCCTCAGACCTGATGTATGAGTCTTCCTATGGTATTGTGTCGAGGGCTGGGGATGGAAATCAGGCCGATTCACCTACTGTTTGTTTCCGAGTCTTGTGTAGTCTCTCTTCACGAAAGCTTCTCACCCCAGTGTTGCAAAATGAAAAAGATAGAAATGATCATGCGAATATTTGCTTGTTCGTGAGTTCAAAGTTCAATAAGTGGGAATAGGAGAGGAAGGGCATGTTTGTGTGGACGGGTGGGGAGGGAAGGGGGTAGGCTGTGACTCTCGCGATCCTTGTCTCTGGCACCGCTCATGAGAACGAGGAGCGTGTCCTGATGCCGGTGGATACCGCGCCACCAAACAAAAAATTGAAGCTGTCTGTCACGGCACCCCCTTAATGTCGCTGCGCCGTCGTGCGTACATCGCGTGGACGAAGTCATCGTCAGTGTCTGCGACGAAACTTGAACTGAGCAAAATTGATCTCGGACTCCGCCAATGACGTCTTTCTCCCACTGGCGGCCCCTTCTTCATGGTTGCTGAGTTTCGCGGGCTCCGTTGCATAACCCTCGGTGACTGCTGTCATTCGTTTGAGCTGCTGCCGTTCATGAATGGGCTCAGGTCAACGGAAATGAATGATCAAAACATCACAGAAAAGAGGATCTTGGACAATGAGAGAGTGATTACGGCGAGAAAAGGGCTCACTCATCAATGAAGCTCAGAAACCGACTTCAAAGCGGGGAAGGCCTTCATCTGTTCCTGTGCTACACATGGAGCCAATCGCTCTTGTTTTGACTGTGGGACATCACCTCCGCACTTTTTTGTCTGCCACGGTGAGCTCGCCATCAGTTGTGTAACATTGATCTCAGTGTCTGCGTAATTTGTATTCAACGCAGTAGCCAGGGGTAGTGGGAATCTCTCAGCGGTCAGGCATACCCGCCGCGTACTAGAGACCGTGGCGTCAGAATGGAGAATCGAGTGATACTCGACAAACTATGGACGCCCCGAACTCGAGAGAGGCCAGGCAATACTTTTGTCACTCAAGAGACGGGAGAGTTTGCATCTATTCTTTGTTAGCCTACTTTAGCATGCATTGTTGGAAGTAAGAGAGAGAAGCAACCCCCTTGTCGTTGCGATCTCGACTGCAAGCTCGGGGCCGAAACAGTCTCACTGCTCGCTGCCGCTCCTGACGAGAGACACGAGAAGGCTTGTCTCAAACAACTCTTGGCAGTTTGCAGGACTGCCACCCGAATATTTCTTCTGTTACGTGCTTCTCGCCAGTCTCTGCACCCATGTCTCGACAACACTGACCTGCATAATGGCCCCGTTGCGTGCTTCCTGACAAATAGATGCAGAAGATCTCGAGATAAAGGGAGTGCAGAAGTCCTGGATTTCCTGATATGGCTGCTGCTGTCTGTGTGGTGGCTCGGGATGTGTGGCTCTGGTAGGGATTCTCATCCTCGCCACCTCGTCGCTGGCCATGATCACCACACCCAATGGGAACGTGTCGTACACTACTCTCCCAAGGGCGTGAGTGACATGCAGAAAACTACCTCATGTACTACCGTGATGGGGTCGAATGTGAGCAGGCAAGCTAAGAAGGAACGACTAGCCCCCTTTCCTCCCTCCCGGTTTCAATGACAGCAAAGGTACGTCTAACAGGGCAGAGCAGGGGAAGAGGGTAGCCAGGTTTTCCTTCCCGCAAAGCCTTTCTGTCCTGCCAAGCGGGAGAAAAACTTGTTGGGCATGAACGAATGGCCGTACCTCGAAAGGGTACATAGGGAAGGAGAATAGGTGCCTCAAAACGGATAGGTCCTTACGACCTCGTCTCCAGGCACCGAGATAAATGTATAGCTACCTAGTACCTTGCCTTACTTGAAACCCCTTCATCTTGGTACTAAGGATCAAATGTGGCAGCACCGACAGCCACGACCGCCATTTGAACATGTGCTTCACAAGCCTTACGAGAGTCGTCGATTGGGTCGACGCTGGGCAATGTACACTCCATTGGCTTTGCCAGCCACTCGTCGACACCATCTTGATGAATCATCCGTCCCTACTGCATGTGAGATAAAAAATCATCCGGACGACCATGTACAAGATGTAGCTGAGATTGAGCCACATGTATACTTCTGTTCCGTTCACTGCCTTCCAACCCCCGAACAAACCCATGCGCCGTCAGTCGCTCATCCAGGCACAGGAGGAACCAACATGACGGCAGGTGGACGATCCGGCTCGCAAAGGACTTGATGAGTTGCGATGTCTCTGGCCCTTATGGGGAACTCCAAGCGGACGCGCTTGTGTGACGCAGCTGGGGGACTTGACATTCCTGGCAGTGTTGAACGAGCGACAACGTCGTGTTCGAACGCGACGAAAGAAATCTTCCGGTCGGCGAGTTTGCTTCGGCTCTGGTCTTCATTCGTGGATCGAAGACTTCTATGGAGAATGGAGTGAGCCCAGGGGAAAAAAGGTAGACAAACAGGCCTTGGTGAGATCACCGGGCCTGGGTCGAAAGCCGTTGCACACCACCATCTGCGGGGACCCTCGTACGGCACCCGACATGGGAAGTTTCACAAAAGGATGGATTCAGCAACTTGCCTCTGGGGAGTGCCACGTCCGAGACGAGCCAGTTTGATCAGAGCATTGACGGTCTGCGGTATGGCCAATATGACAGCGAGGAGAGCCAGAATCACCTCTGCGGATATTTGGGCGTGAGGCGCCCCGTCATTGATCACTGCCATGGCAAAAGGGAGCTTGTTGCAGTATACGAGAAGTCGAGACTCGTTTTGTTCAATACAAGGGACAACCCGCCGATGGGCGTTATCAGGCCGGTCTCAAAAGCATATGGCCATTGTGAATAATGAAGAGAAATGAAGCAAATGTCATATGCGCGACGACATCAGAGAGTATTCGATGATGACCTTTTTCTGGAAACGAGAGGCCAGACCTCAAGGCGTACGAGTCCGTCTTTATACACAACGATGATGAACAGTAGCCGCTGCCAGCTTGGGGCGCAGTCCCTTTGCTATGGTGCTTTCTGCGGGAGGGACAGTGCATGTGGACATTGAGTCGCATGCAACTCGGCCGATTCGAGGTAGTAGAGGCAGTAGAGGCAGTCGAGGCAGTCGAGGCACGAAGCTCATTACTAAGGCTGCATTTACACGACGAAAATTAAATGCATTTAAATCTTGAGGTTTTGAGCCGTGATATATATAGAGTTGCTTTTCAAGTCTTAAGATGCTTGCTATATCGTTCTCGCGAGCGATATAGTAAGAGGTCAGTCCAGTAAGGTGCGCCGGTAGTACCATGAGTATAGACAGTGGCTTGCAGGGTACTTCTACAGTACCATAACCTGCCTGCTCACCGCTTTCCTCTACCGATTAAATAGGATCGGCGGGCAGAATGGCGATACCTCGATGACGCATCAATGCGGTGTTGCGATGCCTTTTTCCCGCCTATTCAGACGACATACTCTTTGACGACTACCAAGACGACTACGAGAAGGGCGATTGTCGATCCACGACGTTCTGCAATCTGTGCAAGGACCGATACCCAAACGGACACATCTCCGCGAGCCCGAGACGAGCCGACGAATTGCGCAAGCGTCGAAATACACACAAGAGGACCCAGAACATGCCTCCATCCAAAGGCATCAACTGGCGGTTATGGAGCAAGGTGCTCATCGGGTACGCTGCCCCTCCGTTCTGATTTCCTCCGAAGAAGCGATCGCAGGTGTTTCCTATGCGAGTACTTTGTATGCGGGTGCTTCGTACCTGCATAGCCAAGAACAGAAAGGAAAAAAATAAAACGAGAGCGAAAAGGAAGCTGAAGTTTTCAATGCGCGCAGAGGATCGATACTCAGCATCGGCGGCCCCGCGTTCACGTATTGGCTGACACCGAGCGAGGAGGAGCTGCGGTCACGATACAACCCGGACCTACGGAAGCGCAGTCTGGAACAGCGCGAGGAGCGGCAGCAGGAGTTTGATGACTTTGTGAATCGGTTGAAGGACTATTCACGGTCGGATAAACCGAGTACGTCGGCCCTCCTTTCCTCTTTGTTCAATCTGCATTGTCGCGACTATGACATCTACTGCTGGCTCAGTGCCCAGCTTTGATGATGGGCACATAAGGTTGCGAGCGAGTCTCGAGCTCTTGTGGTTCGCATACATCATTGGAGCTTGACAACGCGCTTGGAGTGAGGAAGACCGTGGTACGGAGTCGTATGCTGACATGTTTTGCTTCAACGACATGTAGTCTGGGTCGTCGTCAAGGAGGAAGAGGAGCGCCGGAAACAGGCGCTGCTCAACGCCGGTCGGACGCAGCAGCGCGACGCCGAGGCGCGGCGAGAGGAGATGAGGCGCGAGGCTGGACTTGGCGCCAAGTGAGACAGATGGAGAAAGCAGACGGACCCTTCCTCCTCGGAAGCCGGGAGGATCGGGACTGGTTCCAGCTGCGTGGGAGCGAGACGGCTTGGCGATGGGCAAACGAGCGGGCGGGAAGGGGAAAAAGTGTAACTGTAGATCTTTGGATCGTCACATCCCAGGAGACGGAAGAGGGTTGCGTGGCGCGCATGTCGCGCATAGGGTCAGAAGGGAAGGGGGGGGGGGGGAAAAATTGAAGGGGAGGGGGGGGGGGGGGACAACATCGAAGCACACGGAGCCGTTTTGCCGGATAGGCCAGGGATGCGCGATGTCGGTGGTCTGAACGGTCCATGTCAGGCGATAAACGTGCTTGTCTTTGCCTTTTGGGTTTTATTTCTGGTGTATGATACGAGGCTGGGGCGCAACATTCGGGCAAGATTCGGCCCCCCCTGAGGAAGGCTACTTTGTGCGTCATGTTATTACGAGATGAATACTCCTTTGCTGTTCTTTTGTTTTAAGGCTGGCGCACACATACGTGGAAGATGATGGAGAAAGATGAGTGTTGTTGGAACCAACGTGCAGAGTTGTCATGAATAGGTACTTGGAGGGGGCGAACGATACGGAGGGGCAAGAGGATGATGGGAATAACCGACGGGAAAAGACAAGGACACCAGGTAGGTGTGGTCTTTTTGATATAGGTTGAGTCGACCAACGTGCAGATGCTGCATCGTGCGGGATGGCGGCGGGGATGCATCGTAGACACCCCGTGGTGAAGAAAAGAAGGGGGGGGGGGGGGGCGATGGAGGGTGAAGAGGGTGAAGGTCGAGAACTACGATGTGAGAGAGTGTGTGTCTGGGAACCTCGACTTCTGTCATGAAGTGGTCTATATTTGGAGAGGGTTGGCTACCTTACATACCTAGTTATCGTCCGAGTTATAGGCCCCAGCAAGTCACCAGCAAACAAGTTCCTTGCTCGTGCCAAGTAATGGTGTCGTCCTCGGAGACCCCGCGCCGAGTTTGCCGCTCCCGGCGCTCTTTACGAAGTGCACGAAGAAACTGTACACACCCATTCGCCATTCGCCCCCCCCTTGGTGAGATGGGGGGTAGACAAGAAAGACCCCAAGCTAATTCATTACCTTACCTACCTTGCCTACTAGACGAATCTGCAAAGGTAACCCGAGTGTCGAGAGTCGGGCTTTGGGTGCGTCCAGTCGTCGCGTGCTACCTTGCCAATATGTCGTGTAACCATACCTTTCCTCCCGTCTATCCAAGTATTCGACTAATTAATTAACTTCACTTGGGGTAGTCATGGTTCATGTGTTGTTTGCCGCACACACACACACATACCCCAGAATCCTTCCCACGCTGCCGGCGCGATGTGCGGCAAGGGGGCAACAGACCTCCCTCCGTACCCAAGAGGTGTCAAGTTGCAGTCAGTGCCTGATTTGACACGAGATCGCGAGGGGCAATCACTGGCTGGAGCCGCGCGAAATTCTTTGAGGAAGGGGTGAGCATCTCCGAAGGAAGGGCCAAAAAGTTCCCTGGTGGCGGATTCACGGACTCTTTTTTGTTGCTCACCGTCCTGGATAAGCCGTATGTAAGCGCACACGCGCGCGCCTCTCTTCTCGGGGCTATCCGTTTTCACGACTTTGCCATCTTTCCGATTGGTGAGAGCCGGGCGACGACAGTCAACAGGGGTGGGAGGGCAGCTCTTTCGAAGACTCGACTTTATTAGTTGATAGAAACGGGGTTGTGACAAAAGATGTTTGTTCCTGTACAAGGACACTCACTGATGGACTCGTTTCAGCAAGATCAAAGTGTAAGCTTCTATATTTACCGATTCTTTGCAGTTTCCAGGCAGAAGAATGTTGTCTTTGGAGGGGGCATAGGCTTCTGAGAATACAGTAGACTGAGAACTCAATCACGGTCATGTGGTGGTACCAGAACAAGTTCCACAACCTTATTCGCGGACTCTGAGCTCTAGTCTCTGATGAGTGGTTTTCCTTGAGTTCGTTGCGGATCTTGCCGAGTAATCGGTGTATAAACTCCGCAGGATCTATCTTCATTTCTGACTTGCTTGCACGTATCCACTCTGGAGTCTTGGACAAGTCGTCCCATCAGAGTTCCCGTCCTTGTATCACCGGGGTGTCTTATGACAACATACTCTTATCTTGTTGCAAGTTTTGAGTATATAGAAGACAAGTATATAAATTGTTTCTCAGTATGAGATGTACTCGTCATCTAGTACTCTATTTTGAAGTATCTTGTTACTTTTGAGAGAGTGCGGGCATCTTTCTCTAGCTCTAGCTCTAAAGTCGCAACTCTCTTCAACTAAAACTAGATGCGAATACAATCCTTCAAATCCTCCGATCCAAGTTCGAAGAACCCAAGTTCGCGTTCCCAGGTCTTTCATGTGGTAGGATTAGGGTTGTCTGCATGGTCGCTCTCCATATTTACTGTAGTACGATACTGCACCTAGAACTTTGAGTGGGCCCAGGTATTTAATGCCAGCTTGTAACTTTCTGGGGTAATCAGAGACTCGGTCAAAGTGCCGCCTCGGACTAACATTGTAGCAATGGTATTCGTACAAGAAGCTATGCGAAGTAAAGAGGCTGGCATTTTCTGCGCGCAGCTTCAGTGCGTAGAACAAACTGTTGCTAACCTTCATACACGTGACAACTTGGACCCTATGCTCAGACGAGTCCAAAATGCTGATAGTTAACTTATGAGTAGAAAATACCCATTCCTATATTAGGGATTTATATAAAAACGCTACAAGTTTGGGGGTTATTATAGGTCTCAAAATGTTCCTGTTTGGTAGAAGTAGCTAGTACCTCCCCTTTCGGAAATTCTTGGAAAGACTCTCACTTTAACAAGTCCATTCAGCTCCGCAAGACTTGGCTCCACACTGCAAGTAAACTCTTGTGTCCACGAATACTTCGTACAAGAGAACCAACCAGCTACCCATGCACAAGACTCTGACATGAACATACAGCAATCATATAAAGCATCATAAGGCACTGCGTTGATTCGGGCAAAAACCTACGCAGTATACTATTTAGGGGGATCACGGAACCATACGCGAGAGACTATTCAGTCATGTACGAAGGAGCAGTACTCGAGTTGAGTCGCGTTCCGCTAGCGCAACTCACTCAACGTGGAAGTTCGGTCCTTCAACTCCGAGCATAACACTTACCGGCAGGCAATTCGACGGAAAGAATGGGGACAACGACGAAACAGCACTTGAAAGTTCGAGGGTATAAGAAATGGGGAAGCGACGAGCAGATCGGGAAGGCGGCGAGCGATGCCGTCGAGAGTTTGGATCCCAAAGGGTACTCAGCCAACTACACAGCGCTCGTCGAGGCTGTCTTTGCCCGGAAGCACCTCGAATCTCTGGACGCGGAGTCACGGTACACGTTGGAGAAGGTGTACCACGACGTCAAACAGAACCCCCATCCGCGCGGAAGCCCGGAGCGCGCCAAATATGACGAGATTGACAAGAAGATCAAAAACCTGTGTGATGAGTACATGACCAACTTCAAAAACGATAACGCCTCGCTATCATTCTCGTCCGAGGAGCTCGATGGTTTCTCCACGGCCGGCTTAGAGCGCGACGGCGACGACAGATTCAGGGTCAAGTTGGATATGAGCCAGACCCTGGCTCTCATCAAGACGGCTCGCAACGAGACCACCAGACGTGCCGCGTTCTTGACCTTCTTCAACAAGGTAAGAGAGCCCGACTCTTCCTGTTTTATGATGTTACGATCTAGGAAGAGTCGTTGTCAACTAACACACGAGGCAAAACGTGACAGCTCAAAGTCAATGCGCCGATCCTGCACGAGCTCAGTGTGCTGCGCGACGAGGCCGCCCGGCTGATTAAATACCCTGATCATGCGACGTCGCGCCTCGAGGACGTCATGGCCAAGACGCCGGCTGCCGTCGCCGAGTTCCTAGCCGACACGCAGAAGCAGCTTGCGCCAGTCCGCGACCGGCGCAACGCCTGGATGCTTAAGATGAAGAAAGAGGAGCGCAACAAGGAGGGCATCATGTACGATGGCCCGCTCTACGTCTGGGACAGGGAGTATTACGACAACATGAACCCGGATATTGCCGGCATCGATGACGCCGAGGTCTCCAATTACTTCCCCATGGACTCGACTGTTCCTGGACTGCTCGACATTTTCAACCGCATCTTCGGCCTCGTCTTCGTAAAGCTAACCCCCGAGGACCGTACCAGACTCAGCCCTACTGGCAACGCCTCGCATGTCGTCTGGCACCACGAGGACATCGACATATACTCCGTCTGGGATGATGAGGACGTCAATGGCGGCGGCTTCTGCGGCTATCTCTACCTCGACCTCATGATGCGCCCCAAGAAGAACGGACGCCCGGCCTCATTCGTCATGGAGCGCTCATTCACTCACCCGGAGAGCGGTAGACACTACGTCGTCGCGGGCGTGAACCATGGCATCGCCAAGTCGACGACGGCGGAGAAGCCCACGCTCATGTCGCATCTCGAACTGCTCAACCTCTTTCACGAGCTTGGACACGCCATGCACAACCTCGCGTCCCGGACCAAGTATGGCTACAATTGCGGAACCAATGTCCAGCAGGACTTCCTCGAGATGCCCTCACAGATGCTCGAGAACTGGGTTTGGGAGCCGACCGTTCTCAAGTTCCTCTCAAGGCGCTGGGATAGCGGCGCCCAAATTCCCGACAACATCGTCGAGCGGCTCGTCCGATCACAAAGATCCCAAAGGTTGGGACAAGCCTTAATTAAACTCGCCTTGAGCCTCTTCGACTTGAAAATTCACTCACCAAAGAGTCATGACATTATCCAGAACGCCGACCTCAGCCGCGACTGGCGTCAGATATACGACGAAGCTCTCGACGTCCAGGGGCCCAAAGATCAAGAGTACGTCTCAACTATCTCGTTGATTAGTCGCGAGTATCCGTCACAAGAAGACTTTGACTAACCATCACCGTCCTTTTCCAGAGACTGGAACAACATGCACCTTACTATGCCTCACTTTGTACGCGGATACGATTCGCGGTTCTATAGTTACCTCTACTCCAACGTCTTCTCCAGCGACATATTCGAGTCGGTATTTGCCAAGGATCCGTGGAACAGGGCCGAGGGCTTGAGATATCGCCGGACGATACTCGAACGCGGCGGTAGTATGGACGCGATGGAGATGCTCCGCGAGTTTCTCGGACGACCGCCTAACGCAAAGGCATTTGCGAAGCAGCTTGGGTCCTCCAACTAGGTAATGCTGTATCTATACCAAGAGGGTTATCCCGAGACTCACGTGCAAGGACAAGAGAACTCATGAAGGCCGCCTCTCTTGCTAATAATTCACATACCATTTTAAATGACGTTCTGGGTGTCTAATGCACAAATGTCCATCTTTCGGGGATGCATCTTGGATGCGGCAGGTAGGCGGAATGATGGCCGAGCAAGTGAAAGTTCGTAGTGCCCACCTCCTCATTCAGGCATCGTCGAGCCGGCCGCGGTCGAGGAAACGGTTTGAGCCATCTTGCCCCCTAAAACAGTAAGACTTGAATCCCCAAGGACCCGGGGGGGGGGGGGGGTGGCCCGCTCGATTTGAGCAGTTTTCCGAAAAGAGCATGCGTGCCATGAGTGGCTGTTGGCTTCAGGGGTACGCCGAAATCCGCCGATAGCCACATACGCCACATCCTGGGAGCCATTTGCCGCAATCGTGCAAGCCGCTCTTGGTTGGGCGATGGAAGAGGGGGGCGATAAAGACGTTCAACGGCGACTATGAGGCGACTTCCGATGCATATCTCCGCCACGGTCAGGCTATTGACAATCCGCAGGAAGCAGAGCCCCAGCTCAGAGATCACATGGCATGCCTTGCCGTGTCCTGGAACCAGCATCGAGCCTCGAGCTCGTGTGCAGAGGTCTCTTCTGACCCTCAGACGCCGAGCCCCGACCAAAAGGCGGGAAAGGCGGAAGGGATGACTGCGTTTGAAGACGCTGTTCCTCGTACCATGCATGCCCGCATGTATGCAACCTGTTCTGTGCATACAGTACTGTATGTACGCATGCATTTCATACCTCGATACACAGTCCGTTCATCTGCACTCCGCACACCTCCATCGGTGGTCATCCGGAGCAGGATCGTAGCGGTCAGGTTCAAGACGGACGACCCTGGATCAGCAGAGAGCTCCCAGCGGCGGCCTGTTTCGGTTTAGCATCAGGGTTAGCCTTTAGGTACTGACGGGTGGAACTCGTCCTTTGTGTGTCAGCGGCGCTGATACCGTTCCATGACGACAGATTTGTTGGTTCGCAAGGGCGGCCACATAGCCGGAATGCGGGGGAGATTACAAGGGCATATCCATATCCGCCTTGGCAAGAATCGAGTCTGCCGATTCGACTGTTGGTCGAGGAGTCGTCGTCCTTTTCTTGTCGACTGTTGGACCAACGAAATGCCGCCTATTGCGACGTCGTTGCCCCTGAGGTTTATCAAATGCAGACATGGCTGTACTGTACGCCACCAAGATCGACAGCGGCCGTATTGCGCCCTGCATGTCGACAACAAGAAGCACTTTTTTGCCTCGTACAGCGCATGCATGTGCATGCAGGTGGGAATCGAGAGCGCGATAGGGTCCATCCGGATTGACTTTCCCGACCATCAATTAGTTTTCCATGCAACGCAAGAGCTTGATTATGGCTAGAAGCCCGTCTTGTACTGGCGGTACCGACTGCTCGCGAATGAATCAGGGAGCGATCAAAGCGGCCGTGGCTTTCGTCTCATTCGGCAACACGCTGACGACATGGCCGAGGCAAACCATTCGGCCGAGAGGCCACTGTAGGTAACCTCGGGAAGCCCAAAGGCCGACAGATTGAGGCGAATAAATGGGGGCGGACTTTGATAGAAAGAGTGCTCTGCATGGAGGAGAATGTGTCCGATGAGGGGCCGAAGTCGCTGAGCAATGGAGGCAATACCCCCTTTTGGTGGAGCGCACCTTCATCTTTGACAAAAGGTCTTCCGAGAAAAGGAAGGCGAGGGGGCCGCCTCAGGAATTGGGAAGGAAGGACGGAGCGTGATGGGCATTGGGTGGAGACAACTGGTCTTCGTCGCTGTCCTCCTCTGTGAGTCCTGTGACTCCTGTCCATACAGTCCCTCAGGGGCGCGGCAGGCACCCCACCCATTCGAGGTAGATGTGGGCTACGCACGACAGAACGCCTGTCTGCCATGCTCTCAGCCTCGATGCTCAGGCGCAACGATTCAAAAATCCCCAGACTTTAGGTTCCCGAGAGTCGGGCCCTGTGGGCCGATTGGGCCTCGCCATGGCTCCTCGGATAGAAGCTGCGCTTCTAGACTGGTTCCAAATCGCACCGTCAGCTGGCCCTACTGCAGGTGGAGGGATGGGTGATGCGGAAGGTGGCTGGCTGCTGGATGGTTTGCTGTGACTGTTGGGTGCTAAGGGTAGTTGATTGATTTCCTGCTTCTACTTCGGGTAGGTCCGAGGTAGCTTCGAAATTCGAGCAACGGGAATGAATCTCAGAGTGACCAGAGGTGCAACGGTTTGCATTCGTCAGTTATTTTCGGGCAGAATTGGCGCCAGATTTGGGCGATTGCAAGTGAGACAAGATCGAAGACGGACGGGCTAGATTGCCTCACTCGGATTGCGCATTGCTCCGTGAACCAACCGCAGCTCCGTACTCGAGATTGCTTTGCTCAACGGACTGTCCGTGAGCAGGTGACAACACGTGCCACCATCGCGAGCACATCGACTTCTGGCGCTAGACGTCGGACTGTGCAAAGGTTCCTGGAGGTCCTGGATCCAATCGCCGTTACGTCTGGGAGACCACCATCCTGATGGGTTGTCCGCCACCCCGCAACTCGAAATCCGGGTCGAGTGTCCTGCTTGCCTGCCCGCCCATGTCCATGCCCTTGCCCATACACAAGTACCGAATGGCTCAGCCTTGAGCCGGTGGCAGCCCCTACGCCACCGTGGGATTTTGTCCCGGGTGTGTCAACCGAAGCCGAGCGCCGCACGAGCATCAGCAATGGCAACCAGAGAGGCAGCATTTGACAGACTTGGTAACCTGGCACAAGCGGTCGCGTGGACCGTTGCGCAATGGGTCGAAAATTCAGGGGGCGCGCCTACCTCGGTACGAAGCACAGCACTGTAATTTCGAGTACTCTGAGCAAACCCAGCACCCATAGATAAGACCTCCCCTGGCTGGTGACCGTCGCCTACAGGACACTGTAACTTGCTGTACAGCAAATCATGGGTGCTCGTCTCTGGCGCAAGACCGGACGCATACGGCTAAAACGGCAGCGCGCCAAGCGGGCCTCTGCTCGCCTTGATCGGGCAGGTCAACTGGCAGCCACCCCAATCGATGTCTCTCCTCATCGTTCGTATGCGCAGTATTGATTGCTTCCACTTCCCCTATACAGGCTATTGCAGCAGCAGTATGCCGTTGGCTAGCAGAGCCAAATGATGGCATGGCGATGGCGTCGATGAAGGTGTCGTGCCCGTGCGGTGTCTCGCTAAAGAAACCGGACTGAAGCCATGCTGATCATGGTCATTGTGTCGACGGACGGCAACGTGAGACGGGATTCACTCATTGGCAGAGAGCGGAGTGCGCTAAAGACGAGCTTCGATACTAAGGGGTGAACTTAGTAACACTAAATTGCTATACAGTCAACAGCGGACTGGATAAGACTGAAGCTCATGGGCACCATTGGCTTCGCCAGTCACATCGAAGGCCGATTGATCGGGCGCACGACCCAATTCATACAAGACAGCATTGTCTAGACTCACCGGTCCCGTCATGTTCGTCTGATAAGTCGTAGTAATTCGACTCAGAAGAGGCCGATTACCGGATGTGTGATGTCCATGTCTTCCATCCAGTGCCTGCCAGAGGAGTCGACCTTGGCAGGGGTCCCCCAATCCGAGTGGTTGAATTTGACTGATTTGGCCCGTCTTCCTTGGCATGCCCCGCAAAAGAGCCAGCGGACAGGGAGGGGGTTTGATAGCCCGGGTGTGTGATTAGTAGCCGTCGAACTGGATGCTGCCGCTTTTACACATTGCTTCGGCTGGACCATAGATGAGAGCGAGGAAAAAGGCAGGTACCTACAGTACCGTACTGTAGGATACAGCACGCTTTCCTTCGATTTGTCCAATTGGATCAAATGCACCTGCGAATCAAAACGAGGAAGGAAGTCCGACAAATCCTTGAAGTTTAGGTACCAACTTATATCCACGCGTGCGTGCTTTGTGAGGAATCGCGCAAAAGAGCCCAGACCGCAAAAGCCCTGGGCACTTTGCGAGTCTCCCCAATCTCGCTGCTACCAACCTACCGAGCTCGACGTTACCCTGCCGTCCGCTTGCCCGTCTCCGGCGGTTCTTGGCTCTGCACCTGCCCGCTGCCACCTTTATCGCTCGCGCCGCTCCTCTTCTCCATCTCGTCCATCCCATCCTTCCTCCCATCCTCCCATCCTCCCATTCATCCATGCATCCATCCAACTGTCCATCCACACACCCATGCGCATGCACTCCGTCTTATTCTTATTCCTCCTGAGCTCCGTCCTTGGCCACCCCACCCAACCCATGCAGTCTATCCTCCGCATCGGCGCCCGGCCGTCCGTGATATAAACTCGCCGCTCCCTTCCCGCTTCTTCATTTCCGTCCTCCTCTGCGGTCTTTCCCTGCCCTACCACTCCCGTCCCTTCAGCTTTGGTCGCTGCACATAACCGTCCTGCTTTGCCTCGCCGACCTGCTCTTTGTAGTGGCGGAAGCCGAGTGCACGCACGACAACCGCCATCATGGGCCTCAAGGATCGCTTCGGCGTAAAGGCAAGCGAGGCAGCTCCTGAAGGCGCCGAGTCGACCGGCGCCGAGATCCTACCCGCCGTCTCGGCCGATCACAACCCAGAGCGCGAGCTACGGCGCTTCAAGAAGCAGCACAAGTGGGATCCCTTCCTGGGCAACGACAAGCTCGACAATATCGACGATGCTCTTGCCTCCGGCAACGCCGAAAAGGAAGCTGCCATTGATGAGTCCCTCATTCAGGAGGACTCACCGTATCCCGAAGTCCGCGCCTCTGTAAGTCATTATTACCCTGTATGATGTCGCGACGCTGATTGTTGTACCAGGTTCCTCCTCATGACATTGAGATGCCAGTAGACACAATCCGAGCTTGGACTATTGGCACTATCCTTTGCACGGTTGTCGCTGCTTGCAATGTCTTACTGAACTTGAAGACGACGCCCATCTCCATCACGTCGACGGTCGTGCAGTTGATTGCTTATCCGTAAGCTTTACCTCCAGTCTTGCATCTATATTGGTATCTAATCATTGCGCATAGTTTGGGCGTCGGCTGGGCAAAGTTCATGCCAGCAAAGACCTTCAGAGTTCTTGGGCGGACAATTGAACTGAACCCGGGGCCTTTCAACGTCAAGGAGCACACCATCATTACGATGATGACAGCGGCTGGTTCTTCAATCAGCTACTCTATCGACATTCTGCTCGCCCAGGAAATCTTTTACAAGCAAAACTTCAAATGGGGCTTCCAGATCCTGCTCATGCTGTCCACGCAAGCCATGGGTTTTGGTGTTGCCGGTATCTCTCGCCGCTTCCTCGTCTGGCCGTCATCCATGGTCTGGCCTGCAACTCTCATCACCTGCTCGGTCATGTACTCGCTACATGATCATCGTCCTTCCGACCCATCACAGACGAACGGCTGGCGCATCGGTCGTTACAAGTTCTTCCTCATCGTGGCACTTGCCACCTTTTGCTGGGAGTGGCTGCCAATGGTGATCGCGCCCTTCTTCACCTTTTTCCTCTTTGCTACATGGGCTGCACCCAACAGCGTCATTGTCAATCAGCTCTTTGGCGGCAGGACTGGTCTGGGTCTCATCCCCATCTCTTTCGATTGGGCTGTTGTCTCATCTTTCTTGAGCTCGCCTCTCCAGACGCCCGCTTTCGCCATTTTCAACGTCGCCGCAGGCATCTGTTTCACCACCATTGGCGCCATTGGCCTTGCTTGGGCAGGACCCGAGTATTACCGCTACCTGCCTCTCAGCGCCAATAAGAATTTTGATCGTTTTGCTAAGTCTTACAACACTACTCGCATCCTCACGTCTGATTACACGGTCAACGAAACGGCTTATCAGGAATACTCCCCTATTCTTCTGGGTCCTACCTTCTCCCTCTCATATGGCCTATCATTCGCAACCCTGATTTCCACCGTCATGCACGTTATTCTCTTCTACGGAAACGATGTCTGGAATCGTGCCAGGGACTCCAGATACGAGGAGCCTGATGTCCACCTCAAGCTGATGCGCAAGTACAAGGAGGCTCCCGAATGGTGGTTCCTGTCCATCTTTGGTTGCAGCTTTGCCTTTGGCATGATCGCTTCCCAAGTCTGGAAGACCCATCTCCCTTGGTGGGCCTACATCATTTGCATTCTCATTGGCGTGGTTCTCTTCATTCCCATCGGCATGGTTCAGGCCATCACCAATCAGCAGACTGGTCTTAACGTCATCACCGAGATGGTAATCGGCTACATGATGCCAGGTCGCCCAGTCGCTATGATGCTGTTCAAGTCCTGGGGTTACATGCTGTCCTTCAACGGTCTCACTTACATCTCGGACATGAAAGTCGGGCATTACATGAAGATCCCTCCCCGCAGCATGTTCGCTGCCCAGGCCTTTGCGGTCGTTTGGCTCTCTTTTGTTCAGATCTCCACGTACAACTTTATTCGGGGCAATATTGAGGGCATATGCACCGAGGGTCAAAGACAAGGCCTCACGTGTCCCAATGCCCGAACCTTCTACAACGCTAGCGTCATCTGGGGTGTCATTGGGCCCAAGAAGGTATTCGGTGCCGGAAGTATTTACGCGTGGACCAACTGGTTCTGGCTCATCGGCGCTGCCGTACCGGTCATACAATATTTTGCTGCTCGTCGTTGGCCTCGATCATGGGTCCGATACCTGGTCTCACCGGCCTTGTTCGGCGCCGCTGGTATGATGCCTCCGGCTACGCTTTTCTACCTTTTCCAATGGGTCATTGTTGGTCTCATCTTCAACTTCTTCATCCGTCGACGCTTCTTTGGTTGGTGGGGTAAGTTACTCATGCCTCTCTTGCTTTTCGTTCGTATTTACTGACCACACACAGCACGATATAACTACCCTCTGTCTGGCGCCCTCGACATCGGCACCGCGTTGTGCACTGTGATCTCGGGTCTTGCGCTTGGTCTCAGCGGTGTTGAGTTCCCTGCGTGGTGGGGCACGACAATTGTTGAGTCGACTCTTGATGCCAAAGGCACAGCCGTTACCAAGGTGTTCGTTCCAGGCCAAGAGCCCATTGGGCCTAGCAGCTGGTGAAAGCTGCGCCCTGGTCCATTCATGCATTGATTGTTGTTGAACTTACCCTGGGGGTAAAATGATGATGTGAAATAGTAATGTAGTCACGCAAAGATATCCCGTCATTTATACATTCTATTTATACTTTTCAAAAGACCTTAGCGCTTGAAATCTGTGTATGGTGAACAGGACGGCCGCACTACCTAAATCACGCTTAAAAGGAGCTCTATGGTAATGGTCCTTCGCGTATCGATAGCTTTCCTACCTACCCGACTGAGCTGATATAGTGGGACAACTACCGCGAAAATGTTGGCTAGCAAGTTTACGAACATTCGAAACAGGAACGACGCACGCACTCGTAGCCGAAGATAATACCTAGAAATGGCTGCAATGGTCGAACCAAGCTGCTTCTTCCCAACCTCAACTGCTCGTGTCGATGTAGGGTACGTAACTAGGATCAGCAGGTGCGTTTCTTGGATTATGACCGAGTGAGAGAGCTCAGTAAGTCAATGAGACTTTGTCGTGACTCTCAATATGTCTTAAATACTACTCTCTCTTTCTTAAATCAATGAAGAATCCGCTAGGTGTAAGCCCCATTCGTTGACCTGTATCACTTATGGCCATCTGCGGGCGAATTATCAGTCGGTCGACGCAGCCACCTACAGAGTTTGACTCGGCTTGAAAAGCCGCAAGCGCCGGCGATCAGAGCCGTGTGAACATCAGCCTTCCTGACAAACGCTGTTCCGACGCTTTGTGCGTCCTGCAGCAAGTTTGGGGCGCCCCGGACTCGGGACGCCGGGTGAACGGGTAAAAAGTGGAGTGTCGTTTGGTAGTCATCGGCCAAGGGTGACCCGCGCCGGCCGGTCGATCGGTCGGGCGTTGGGCGGGGGAGCAGCCCGCAGCAGCCTCGGCACAACAGAAAGTCCGTAGCGCGAAAAGTCTTGGCACGCACAAAACCTGCTCTACGGTGTAGTGCCTCGCTCCATCACCATTCCGAAGTCGTTGGCGATATATCAACCTTTCGACCCTGTTTCTAGTCTTCACGGTGCGTAACGCATGCCGGAAGCTCTGCCAGCGCCGTCGCGCACCTTCGCTCTTCCGAGGCGCTCGCCTCCGCTGGCTTGGGGAGCACACATACGCTGACGGTGGAGGCCCGCCTCCGACCTTAGGTTTCTCGAGCTTCCGCATCTCCCCCCCGTTCTTGCATCGCATTTCGCCCATCATGGCCGATATCCAGGAGCGCCTCAAGAAGCTTGGCCAGGGAGCCCGAATTGGTGAGTCGCGCAATTCGCAGAGGAGGCGTCTATCGGAAAAAAGGCGGGGAATGATGGGAATATCTAGCTAATCGTTTGCGTAGGGTATGTCGATGATTGAACCGATCGAAGCTCGTTGTAATCCCTCGGAGTCGGTCGCTAATGAGTGTCAATCTTTGCAGTGGCAAGGGTACCCCCCGGAGAAAGGTCAAGCGCGCACCTGCACGGTCCGGCGCCGACGACAAGAAGCTTCAGCAGACCCTCAAGAAGCTCAACACCCAGCCCATCCAGGCCATCGAGGAGGTTAACATGTTCAAGTCTGACGGAAACGTCATTCACTTCGCTGCTCCCAAGGGTGCGTAAAGAAATCTGTAGAGTTGGCATAGGTTCCAGTCGTTGCCACTCGAGGATCTTTCCCTCGTGAGCTGCTTGAGCTGACATTCTCGGTCCAGTCCACGCCGCTGTCCCCGCCAACACCTTCGCCATCTACGGCAACGGAGAGGACAAGGAGCTCACTGAGCTTGTCCCCGGCATCCTTAACCAGCTCGGCCCCGACTCCCTTGCTTCGCTTCGCAAGCTGGCCGAGAGCTACCAGAACATGCAGAAGGGCGAGAAGGGTGAGGACGACGACGAGATCCCCGACCTGGTCGAGGGCGAGAACTTTGAGAGCAAGGTCGAGTAAAGCTCCTTATCGAGACTTTTTCGAAGGATGGACAGGGGGGTTCCGGACATGACAGAGGTGGCGGGAACATGGTCCGAGTCGGCTGGCCATGGCACTCGTCCCGCAGAAACGGGAAAGGACCAAATACTCCTCGGCAGACCAGCCGCGCTTATCTCGCGTGGTATTTTCAAGATCCAAGATGTACAATGATCATGGCTTGGCGTGTGCAGGGTGAAGCGACATCAAGGGACCGTCAAAGGTTGAAATGAATTTGTACAAGAGATTGCAGGACACGTCGAGGGACACGTTGAGCCCGCACGATGAACAGGAATCCTTGCCCTCACAAGATGCTGCATGCTTGTCATTCGACGCCCAGCCCAAAGTCTCCGTCTAGTTCACTGCTGACCCAGCCGGTCAGGGCCACCCGACGTACGTCCGCCTTGACGGCATTCCTGTCTGCTAGAAGTGGCCCCGCCTTGACATCTGCGTACGTCTGGCGACTGACATGACCCCTGATATCGGCGAAGTTGCCGTTCAGCCTACTGGCGATGTCCACTGCGGCCGTCCACATTCGTCTCCTTGACATGAGGCTGGCTCCTTTCTCCTGGAACGGCTTCCTTCCCTGAACGACGCCGCCAATAATTGACTCCTCAATACCAGTCGCAGACCACGCAGCTGCTAAGTTGCAAGCCGAAAGCTTGCTCCCACGCGCAGCCACAGCTTCGCGGGAAAAGTGAAAAACCTCGGATGTCGTCTCGATTGCAAACGGCCGAAATGCGTATCCCCCAGGCCATGAGGCGCCGCTGAGGGGGGCCATGCGTCCGACAGCAGAGAACGAGCGCTGGCAGGCTACCGCGGAGTGCTGAGAAGCGGGGAGCACTAAAGTGTCAATGTATGCGCGCGACGGGTCGATGAGGAGTGACGCGAGCGAGGACAGCAGCGAGGTGCATTGTTTGAGGGCGAGCTTGTCGGAGCAAGACTTGGAGCCTGTCGGAGGGGCGTCAGCGCGGGCGGGCTTGCGGCGCACAATTCCAAGGCGCGAAAAGAACGCCCGGCCAGGCAGGTCGGTAGCTGGTATGCCGGACGGTGCGTCATGTTCCGTCGGAACAGAAGCTTCCCATGGCGAGGCATCATCTTGAGCGGCCATGACGAGCTCCATACTCGCGTCCCCGCCTATTGACACACAATTACTACGATGTGACTTTGAATGATGAGGGAGAGCACATACATGGAGCTTCAGAGCAGTACATGTGTAGCCTGACACCTTTTCTGATGCAAAACGGCCTGAGAGCCGGCGATGAGAGAACAGCGCCGTCAACACCACCTGGTGTCCATTCGACTACTCTGACATCAACCTCGTCACGCTTTGCTAGGCTCTCACATTCATCTAGCAGAAACCTATTGAATGTGCGGATGGCCAATATTTCGGCGTGCCAGTCATGTAATCCGTTTCCATTGGCTTGTGGCAGTTTTGTCAGAGGAAGGCATTTCATCCCAGTCCTATAAATCACAGCCTTGGGTTGAGCTTTATGAGATCAGGCGAGCTTCAGCTCCATTTCGAATCAGGTTAACTTACGCCAAAGCGAGGCACCTGAACTGACCAGCCTCCTCGGCGACGATGCCGCTCAAGGGGATCCATTCGTGGAGGCCATTGTCGCGCACAATCGGCTTTCGCTTAGCCGGGAGCTTGTTGAACTGTGATATGACGGCGCGGGCTATGCGATCCGCCCGATTGGACATTTAAGAGGATGCAGATGTTAGAAAGAAGCCGACAGACATTTGTCGATGGCTCGATGTTGGTTACTCTTGAATACACTGTTGTGGTGTGAAAAAGATCATCAGACGTGGATTTATCGTGTATGTATCCGCTTACAAGACATCGAGGGAAGTCGCATTTCTCGGCGCGTAAAGTAAAGTCGGCCCCACCACACTCCCTTGACGCTCCGACGTGGGGTGGTTTTGGAACGACAGAGCGAGTCATGTGATTGCACACGTGCAGAATTCGCTCCTCGATACGCCGCTTCGCCTGCCCTAGACAGCTTAGTCAGTAACACACACCACCAGTTTCGAGAAATTGAACGTATCACGCCTGCTCATCCACTTTGACAACGCCAAATCCCCTCCGGTCAACGACACCACACCTTGTCGCCATTCACACCACCGAAGCGACAAGATGCGTACCTACGACGACACCTTCTCGGGCCAGAGGATTTACCCTGGCAAGGTACGACTTTTTCCCACTGCTCCCCGTCTCGATGGCCGAATGAATGGAATGAGCGCGACAAGGCTCTGGCGGGGTCCTTTTGCGATGAGGGCTCCGAGCAGGAGGAGGAAAGCACGACGCGACACAATGGGTCATGGGAGGAAAACAACGATGCACGCAGCTTGCTGACGATGTGTTTGCCTTTTCATAGGGTAAAATCTACGTCCGCGGCGACAGCAAGGTGTTCCGCTTCCAGAACGGCAAGTCGGAGTCGCTATTCCTGCAACGAAAGAACCCCCGCCGCATCGCATGGACCGTCCTGTACCGCCGCCAGCACCGCAAGGGTATCTCTGAGGTACGACCGACCCCTCCGCCGTTTTCCCATCCCACGATCCGGGGACTCCGTGTTCCCGCTGCCCCGAGACGTTTGGCATCCGCCGAGAGGATCGCCCTCGAGGCCGACGACCGCAACCGTCACGGGGGATGATGAGGACGAACCCGCCCCATGCACACGAAGAAGAAGTCTCAAGAAGAAAGGCTAACGTCTTGTCTGTGTTTTTTCCCCTACGAATAGGAGGTCGCCAAGAAGCGCACGCGCCGAACCGTCAAGGCCCAGCGTGCCATTGTCGGTGCCTCTCTCGATGTGATCAAGGAGCGCCGCTCGATGCGGCCCGAGGCCCGGTCCGCCGCCCGCGCCGAGGCCATCAAGGAGAGCAAGGAGAAGAAGGCCGCCGCCCAGGCCGCCAAGAAGGCCGAGAAGGCCAAGACGGCCGCCCAGGCGTCCAAGGGCCAGACCCAGCGCAACATCAGCAAGCAGGGCGCAAAGGGCGCTCCCGTCAAGGTTGCTGCGCGGACCCGCTAAGGGGTTGTGTAGACCTTGTGCGGAAAAGGGGAGGGAGGGAGAGAGAGGGTGGAGAATGGGCAACGCTTTCGTGGGAGTCTGCGGTTCTATGTGTCTTTCCGGCCGGTTCTTCTACAATCTCGGGTTGCATGGAAACGCCCCCTGGGTAGGGTGCATTGGCAGTTGAGCCAAAACAATACAAAATCTCAACCACCCGGTGTCGTGGCGTCCGGTCGTTCCCCCGTGGGGAGACCATGTTTTCTTTGCGTGTCAATTGCATACGACTGTCGCGAGAGAGCTTGGAGTTGGCGTTTTACGACTTGCGCAAGGGAAACGGCTTGACGCTTCCTCGTGCACAGAATCACAGACCTGCGACTCTAAGGCTCCCGAGAGGACTTATCATGGTCCGAATGACTGTGATGAGGCTCTCTTGATGCGCAGTCTTGGAAATAGCGACGAATTAAATGACGCTGTCTAGTGCTTATGACTTTTGTGTACTCTTCGCCATTATCTTGTTCATCACAGCTGCGCCAGAACAGCCTGGGCGCCAGAGCTGTCCACGGACTTGGTGTCGCTCTCGCAGCTGGCGTAGACGACCTTGCCGTGGTCAATGGCAATGGCGTACCGAGCCGTCCGCTCGCCAACGGTCCAGCCGATGCTCTTGCTGAACTTGGCATCAATATCCGAAGCAAAGATCTGGACAAGCACCAAACCGGCCAATAATTAGCACCCAGGCGATTTCACACTCTCGAGCTTGGCACCGAAGGAGGGGTAGGTTCCCTGTGGAAGCGATGAGACGGAATGGTATGCAGGGGCACTCACCACAAAGTCGTCGGTGGCGGCGTTGGCCTTGGCCCAGGCCGACATGACAAAGGGGTCGTTGAAGGCAATGACGACGACCTGGTCGACACCCTTTGCCTTAAGCGCGCTCAGGTTGTCGAGGTACGACGGCAGGTGGGAGACTTGGCATGTCGGTGTGAAGGCGCCCGGGACGGAGACGAGGACGACCTTTTTGTTTTTGAACTCTGGGATCCCCCCGTCATTAGCAAGCGAAGATGGATGAGCAAGAGAAGGAGGAGGAGGAGGAGGATGATGATTAGAGACGGACCTTTGCTGGCGTTGAAAGGCTGAGGAATGCCGCAAGCCTTGATGTCGGCGCTGCCCGTCGGCGCGATATAGGTGAAGGAGACGTCCTCTGGGAACGAGTCTCCGACCTTGAGCTCAGGCATGGTGGTGGATGCGTGTGAGTAAGTAAATAATTCAAGTCTGAACGAGCTGAGATGAGGAAGCAATTAGCTCGAAAGAGATTAATTAAGCGAAACTGTCTATGGGAGAGGGTCGAGATTTAGGATGCAGTCGAAAGGACACCGTATTTTGAAAGTAGTATGGTGTTGCGTTGCAGGAGGGGGGGGGACTGAAGAGGAGGAGGAGGGGGGGGGAGAGGAGGGGTGAAGGGAAAGGTGGGCTCGGAGCTCCGGCGGCTCCGTGTGTGCTTCTCCAAAGAAGCTACGGGGATTGCGGGGCGGCATTGGTCGGAGGGGGGGAAGAGGGCCGGCACCGGGCGGGCAGGGAAATTTTCGCGCAATCGGCTATCCAACGCCTGCCCCTGTTGCTTGTCGCGACATTTTTTGTTGCTGTCGCATCTACGGGATATCTCATAGTACAATATCAGATTTTTTTTCTTTTTTCGCAAAAATGCATAGAATTCGTCACTCGTATCCATTTGGGCTTTTCAGGTAATCAATTGTCAAGGTCCTGACTGGAGCTTCTCGTTTGCGCCGTTCTGTACCACCGTTCGGGGCCGTGACGCGAGCGCTGCTGATGCTAATCACTACGTTGCCTTTCCGGTCTCTCCTCAAGACCGATGCTCACCATGTGTGATATGGTCCTTTATGGATCGACCCCTCTGCTTCTTGCTGTTTGTTACCTTGCAGCCGCGGTTCGCCGACAGCCGACGGCAAATGAGCATTGGCCGCGGACAAGTCAGCGCAGACAGCTGGACATCTCTCGGAATCAGACAACTTATGCCGCAAGTTGAGAGGCCGTTAGAAGGGATCTGTACGTTGAGCCTTTTCTGAGAGCACATTCTTACGTGAATGGGCCGGCTTTTTCTCAACGCTCAGATTGGATGAATGGAACAGGCGATGAGTGTGCCGACTGCACAGGCAACCCTCTGCTGCTTAATATACAACTTGCTTTACCTCAGATACTGCGGGTAAACAAACTCGAGTGAATGAAGCACATCAGCTTGACAGGACAATCGAGGATAAGTGTTTTAGCATCTGACGAGATGAGGCTCGATAGGTATAAGTACTACATGCAGGCGTTGTGGTCACGACATGAAATCTGTCGTCGACAGATGACGGATTAAAAGGCTTGGCAATGTCACCCAGTATGACAATTGTCCAATTTCATGGCAGCCGCGGTCTGTTTCCAACGATGCTTGTACGAAGTAGATCATCTCGTTACACGAGGGGCCACTCCTCACAATCGTGCTCAGAAACAGACAATGCCTAGCATGTCACAAATCCATCACGCATTCAGAGATGACTGCCCAAGCATCAACAACATACTGCGGAATGGCATCAACGGCTTTCGCCTTGGCTCAAATTCTTCATCTCTTCTCATTTGCCTCATTGGCTGGCTATCTCCAGGGTAATCGGGTGCCCTCAATAAAAAGAAATCAAAGTCAAAAATCCGAGACTCCAGTCCGCATGCCATTTTTTCCCATACATCACTGCGTTTAGTGAGACTGAGCGTAGGCTCGTCGGCGGTCACGCTCCTCGGCAATGGTGAGCTTGACGCCCTTGCCCTTGGGCAGGGAGATCCAGGGCTTGTCCTGGCCAATGACGAAGACGTTGCTCTCACGGGTGGCAAAGGTGTTGTCAATGGCGTCCTTGATGTGGACAATGGCGAAGCCGCCGTCGTGGCGCTCGCGGTGGGTGATGACACCGACACGACCCATGTTGCGACCGCCGGTGACCATGGCGATGGCGCCGGTATCGAACTTGATGAAGTCGGTGATCTTGCCGGTGTTGAGGTCAATCTTGACGGTGTCGTTGACCTTGATCAGAGGGTCGGGGTAGCGGATGCTGTCAAGAGAGAATCGCTCCGTTAGCATAACGGCCGGGGTAGAGGGGTACATACAGCCGTCAAATAAAGCTCCATCGACGCGTCGTCCGGGTGACTTCGAATCTACCAAAGCTTGATCCAACGGCTGAATGATGTCTGACAGAACTCACGTTCTCGCATCGTGCGTGACCAAGAATGGGATTCCACCACGACCAAGCTGGACGCGCTTGACCTTGCCCAGCTTGTACTCGGCCTCCTCGGTCTGGATTCGGTGGACGGTGAAGCGGCCCTTGGTATCGTAGACCAGGCGGAAGTTCTCGCCAGTCTTGTCGATGGTGATGACGTCCATGAAGCCGGCAGGGTAGGTCATGTCGGTGCGGACCTTGCCGTCGACCTTGACCAGGCGCTGCATCAGGATGGCCTTGGTCTCGCGGTAGTTGAGCGCATACTTGAGGCGGTTTCGGATGAAGACGATCAAGGGCATGCAGTCGCGGAGCTTGTGAGGACCGGCCGACGGCTTAGGAGCGTAGACACCGGACAGCTTGTCCAGCAGCCAGTGCGAGGGGGCGCTGAGGCGCTTCTGGTGCTTCTTGCTGTTGTCGGGGGTTAGCCATTGTCCGTGAGGTCCGCAAGGGTTTGAGGAATTGGCGATGAGAGTCCGAAGCAATGCTATACATCGCTGTCGTCTCGACTGGTCGGTTGTACTTACATTCCTCGGGCCATGGTGACGACTGGCTGTGCTGCTGGCTGTGGTGAGGAGAAGGTGCAGGATCAGGTCGGTCGGCCGTGCAGTGTAGTAGGTCGCGAGAATCCGAGGCCACAATTTTTTAGCGCTAGCGCTGAGGGTCTTCATGCCCTACCGGGCCGGGCACAGTTTTTTTGCCAACATGCACATGACTAGTCACGTGAGTCTCTCTGATTCCCTTCACATGTCATGTGGAGTTCCAGTCTCAATGGGGCACCTTGGGTCTGTTCCCCACTTCACCTATGGAGTACACATGGGGACTGGTAAAGAATGGCATGTGAAACCCCTTTCCTCTTTCCACGTCAAAGATCCATCATATCACCACGTAACGTCGTAAATGGTCTCGTATATGTACAGTACATGCGTCGGCACATCAGATAAAAGAAGATTCCAAATGGGCCAAATGCCTGATGAGGTGGTATTGTTGAAGCATATACGCCTGAAAGACTACTCTCCACGAAGGAGTCTCTCCCGCAATCCTATATAAAGAAAGGTTTCAAGCAAATAAGACTCCCAGAAAACGCCGCTTGAAGCGTCTACCTAGGACAGCAGCAAGTAGCAAAATCAGCAAAATCAACCTGTTGAATCAGCGCCGTTCAATCCCATGTCCATGCAAACCCGTTCCCTAACTCCAAGTACGGATAGCCTATCAATGGGATACCAGGTGGTAGCCTCGCTGGATGCCGTAAATCTCTCGGCATTATCTAATCCTCAGTCGGTCAAGTCGTCAACACTTGACTGCCTGGCCTCCCTGGCGATCACGTTGATGATCTCGTGCAAATCCCAAAGGGGATGGAGGGCTCGAAGGACCGTCTAATCCTTGTCTCTGAGAAGCCTGTGCAAGTCTCGAATCGTCAAGCAGAAGACGGGAAATGTCCATCTCGCCACCCATGAGGTGAGGTGCACTGGCCTCGCCAAACTCAAAAGATTGCTGGGGCTGGGCATATATCGAAGAGTCCAGTACGGGTAGCGACCACATGGGAAAGTCGTCCTTGGAGCCGTTGAGCCCAGAGCGAGCACCGCTACCCGTTGTCTTGGGTCTCTTGAGAGAATCGTCTATAGACATATTGATGGATGGCTCGAGGATGTCGTTGCCCCGATTGTCATCCTTGGGCTGAAAGGTGCCCTTTTCTATCCGCTGATATACGCCAGGGTACTTGTTGCGTACGCGATCCCTAAGGTCAGTGGGCTGCCTGCTAGAAAGGTGAAAGCGGGGGTCGCGCTGGATCTTTGTCCAGGCTGGTCCGTAGATGTCGAGACCTTCCAAAATCTCTCGATCATCCGAATCCGTAAAGGGACGCCGTTCGCGCCGTAACGACTTCTTGAAGGGTCCGTGAATACCCAATTGGGCCAAATCCTCCATCTTTTTGCGATGTGCGCGACTTTTCTTTTGTTTCGGGAGGGCCTCGGAACTTTGCTGATAGGCGGTGGTGTCTTTTGGTAACACCTCGTCTTCTTCGATGAGAATGTTTTCCGAGTGTATGCCCTTCTTAGCTCGCTGGCTAGTCTCACGCGGTGGAAGGGGCGGGGAGTCGGGCTGTGAGTCCTTTCCGGCGCCCCGTAATTCAACTGGACAGCATGTTCTGAATCTGTCCTTGAGATCGCCAGCTGTTCGTTCATTGAATGTGAAGTCGGGGTCTTCCAGGATGGTAGTCCACTTTCCAACGCCGTGGCGGTTAACTCCTAGTAAAAGATGTCTTGTTTCTTCCTCTGACCACTTTCGCCGCGGCTTGGCAGCCCTTTTCCTTCCCTTGTTGGCATTCTTGTCCGCTTCTGAAGAGGATGGCGTGTTGCTCTTCTCATCAGCTGTTCGCCCAAAGTCGGGAAGCAATTTCATCTGGCCTGCATCCGGTTCGCTGAAGGTATTAGAGGCGATGGGTGGGAAGAGTGCGGCATGAGGTGGCGGTTCGTGAAGACCGTTAATGATGGGCGGCATGGCAAGTGCTTGCTGAGCGGCCTTTTGCTTCTTCATTGGCTGTGGCAACTGAACAAAGTCCTCCTTGACGTTGAGGTTCCGCGCGCGCTTTTTGCCAAATGTTTCATCGGATGCGTCTGTCGCTTCATTGAGAATCTTGGAATGGGCGTGCGGTAATGCCTCTGCCGAATCAGATTCGCCGAGGAGTAGTCGCAATGGATAGGCAGAGGAGGCAGCGGGATATCGAGCCTCCCACCGGATCTCATCTTTGCGGTAGCCAGTCGGGGCATCGTCGGAAGGAAGAGAGGGAAAGACAGTGGCGCCATAGCTGACCGTCTCGGCAGGATAGCGATCGGGGCGATGATTCGCATCAGGCTCAAGGGGCGGCAGCGAACGTTCGTGATGCGTCGGGAGCGTCAGCGCATAGAGAGGCGGGAGATCAGCATGCTGGAATTGAGGCGTCGTCGATTCATTCAAGAGATGAATAAGACGTGGCTCGATGGTGGCCATCTTGCGCTCGGCGCCCGGACGGGTGCATCTGAGTGTCTGTTAAGGAGAACAGGGGCCAAGTAAAAGGGGGGATGAGAGCGAGAGTGAGGGCGAGGGAGAGAAGAGGAGGAGGCGGCGGCGGAGGAGGACGGAGGCGCGGCGGCTGTGACTCGACATATCCTCGGGATCAGTGTATGGTATCTCTTGCGCTTTGGCCTGACGACAAACGGCTCGATGGTAGTCGAGAAGCGAGCAGGCGCAAAAAGGGCGACTTGCCGGAAGCCTCAGCAACTCCATGCCCTTGTTCAGGTAGTAATGCAGTCGGCTGGTCCAGGACAAAATTCACGTGAAATGGGGCCGGTCTACGGCAGGGGGACTAAGGAACCGGGGGGGGGGGGGGGGGGGGGG
>APKU01000140.1:0-43261 GCA_000472125.2 Hirsutella thompsonii MTCC6686
GGGGGGCAGACTGAAGAGTCCACTTAGCCTTAGCAGGGTGTGGGGCGGTCGCTCCTCTTTGGATAGCACCGGGTCTTGGTACTGCCCGATTCGAACGTGGACGAGCTCATGGCCGCGTCGACAAAGTCTCAACTGTGCATCCATCCGATCGGCTTTGGCCGGTTTCTTCTTTATCTCCTGACGACTGTGAAATCCAACCCACGTACCATACCGTACAACAATCTGCATGTATGTGCCGCGGGGAAGGGGGCCAACTCTGCCTGCGACCGGCAACTAATGATACCTCACCTACAGCTGATTGACCAACCCAAAAAGGCCCGCGTCAGGCACATGCTACGGCACAAGAGAAAGAGGCGGAAGACGTGATCGACACTCGCAAGGACCCCGGTCATACAGATCCCTTCGTTGCGAGCCGAGCCTAGGCAATCCATCCCTGAGAAGCTCGTCGCCGTCATGGCCGCCTCGCTTCCGACCATCCCGCGCGTCGTCTTCACCATTATCGAGCCATTGTCGCTGTGAGCCACCGAGAGGTTCCGGTCCGTTTCTTCCCGATGGCTAATCAGTCGGGATAGCGTTGCGGGCTTCCTCGGCGCCGTTAGCGATCCTGCTTGGTTCGCTGCGGAGCAGGTGCCTCAAAAGGTGCCCCTTGCCGTCACGCCAAACAGCATCGTGCTGGCCTTGCAGCTGGGGAACTTGTATCTTTTGATGGCCTTTGTAGGCCTCGCGGTTCTTCTGACGACGTCCGAGGTTAAGGTGGTGCGAAACTATCTCATCGCCCTTTGGCTTGGCGACATTGGCCATGTCGTCTTTAGCTGCCAGGGCCTGGGAGCAGACTTTCTAATGCGCCCTTCTCAATGGAATGCCATGGCTTGGGGAAACATTGCCATGACTGTGAGTTGTTCCGAAAATTCATGCCTCTGTCAATGTCCTCGCTCACGGATATCGTAGCTCTTCCTGTTCAGCATGCGATCGGCATACTTTCTAGGTGTCTTTGGACCAGACAAGCCAACCATGGTATTAGAGAAGAAGACGCGATGAGCTATTAGGCTTGATGCCGTTTCGGGAGGGTGTGTTTCCCGAACTGGCCTCCTCATCCCCCAGATAAGTAAACTGCTGTTGAGATCATGGACCTTCACATGTCCGCTCCTTTGCGAGTGCAGTGGAGGCCGGGCCTTGGGGATCGGCTTTCGCTGGGTTGCATCGAGTGGAGCAGACAGATGCCGGCACAATTATTGACAACAACGCCTGCATGCACAGTTGACAAAATCATGTGTGCATAAATTTGGCCAATGACCTGCCGCAATTGAATGCAGGTCCAATTTTGATTCGTCGACTCGGCATCTGACGTTTGTTGTTTATCGACATGCCCGTTTAGCGCGACTGTGGGGATTTCAGAGTACGTATGCAGATGGCGCGAGCAATGCCAATATCCGTGCCCGTTATACACTGCTCAAGCGTGCGTTTGGGCTTATAGTCGGGTTCGGGTTGGGGTTAGGGTCGGGGATTATTGCATTATACGTAGAGCTGTAGTCCCCACGAGTTTCTCGGGCGCATCCTCAACGCATCAACTCTCGACCACGCCCATTGCTTGCACTTATCGACCGTCTACTTGTCGTGATAGCTTCATAAATCGTTGCTCTTGGCGCCATGCCAGATCGCCAACGACAACCTCGCGAGCGCGAGGGCAGTGCTGCGACCGCAGGAGGGAGAGTCACGCGCAGCACACGCCAGGCACCCGCTGTTAGTCCTCGCCCCGCGGAGAATCAAAAGCAGCAAACGCCTGCAAGCAGCACGCCCAACTCCAAGAAGCCGAGTTCGCTTAGTCGTGATCCCATCCCGCGGCGCGGTGCCCCGATCGCAAAGGCGTTCAGCGTGACAAACGTGTCCGTCAGACGCGGCAACGATAGCGAAGAAGGGGACGACGATGACAGCGAGGGCGAAGACGAAGCTTCAGAACCTGAACAGTCTCAGACTTCCTCGCCTGAAAGACATGACCGTGATGAAGAAGATGACACGGACACGCAGCAGCAGCATGTCATGTTGCATTTTCTACCAAACCTCTCGCGCGCGACCGACGATTTGGCTGTCGACCTTGCGAAGCAAAACACTGCTAGCGCTATCATGCCCATCATTTTGAAGACGAGAAGAGATGACCTGGTTAAGTACCAAGGGTTTTTCCGGAGCCAAGAAGCGACGTCCTTCTTGATTGACTGGGAAGAATCACCGTCTTTGCAGAGATTCATACAAACGTATCCTCAAGCCGGGAATATTCTTGCAAAGAGCAATATTGTCTCTACAATCGACCACCTTCAGCGTATCCAAACCCATGGAGATTCTAACAGAATTGACTTTCTCGGAACAATGGATGCTTGCTTCCCTCGTCTCTTACACGCTCCGGAATGGCAGCGAAAACGTCCAATGATGCTCCTCGAGATCCGCACTTGCTACGCTATCGAGCTCTTGGCCCAAAAGGCCAAATCGGTCGATCCGCAAGAGATCATTGCGCGAGTCTTTTGCCAAAACGTTGCGGGTGTCGACCTCGACGAGCTCCTGGAGAATGGCCCGTATCGTGAGTTGAGCGGCAAAGAGGACCAAAACGACAGCGAGCGATGCCGTGCCAGAGTGGCCGAGATCCGGCAACGCCTAAGGCAGCGCGGAAGGCAGGCGTTCGATAAGCTCAGGGAAAGATTCAACTTGGGGCAGTTATTGGAAGAGCTCGGCGTGTGGCTCAAGGAGGAGCTCGTGTCTCTGCAGGAGCCTGCATCCCAGCACGAGCTTGAGCCAGCAGACGGCGCTTCGAGCCAGTCGAGCAACGTCGACGCCGAGTCCCAGGAGATTATTCGCATCGGGCAGTCAAGACCCGAGTACGTATAACCAGGGGCGGTCCTCCCCCCCCCCTGACTGAGCAAACTATTAGCGGATGTCGTGTTATGATGCTAACGAACCCGTCAAGGCAGAGCATGTTCCACGGCCGCGAGTCCATCCGGCAGCTGGAAGCGATGAGGAGCCGTGAGGACAGCGCGATCTCGCGAGCGGCACCGAGCCAGGCCACCAACGACGCCGAGTCACAGGAGATCGAGCGCATCGGGCAGTCAAGACCAGAGTACGTATAGCCACAGAAAATTGCCTTTGAAGTGACTCCTATTCGATCGCGAAGTCCACCTGCAAGTTCATAAGCTGACACCCTCATCACAGGCAAAGCATGTTCGATGGTCGCGAGTCCATCAGGCAGCTGGAAGCCATGAGGAATCGTGACTCTGGGATACTCTCGCGAGCGCCGCCTCGTCAACCTGCCGCCGACGCGCCTGCGGACTACCCCCAGATCCCGAGCTCGCAGATACTGCAGAACCTGCCACCCGCATCGAGTGCTCCGGTCGGTCTCCAGGGTCTCAAGCGGGCCCGGCCGGCTGCGCCGCGTGACGGCGATGACGATGACGATGACGACGAGGAGGGTGCAGATGGCTCGCCTGCGTTCGAACAGGACCAACGGGTCTTCAAGGCCGTCAAGCCAGATCACCAGTCATGGCGACCGCGCAATGTCAATGCCGCCATGAGACAATCCTCATCTGGGCCAGAGAGAACGAACGCCCCGTCATCCAGTATGCCGGACCCACCCGCGTCGTCCGCGACCGTCGTCAACCCGGGTCCCTCGTCATCCATGCCCCCTCCGCGCCGTCCGGCGGGGTCGCCAGCCATGACGGTGCACCGGATCTCGCGCAGCCCCCCGCCGTACCGGCAGCGACGGCCCTGGTCGGCGACCGACGAGGACCTGCTGCTGATCCTGATCGCCAAGTACGATGCGCGCTGGTCCATGATTGAGACTAGGCACAAGGACGAGTTTGAGCACCGCCGCGACCAGCAGGCCTACCGCGACAAGGCGCGCAACATCAAGGTCGACAAGATGCTCCGCGACGAGGCCCTCCCCCCCGGCTTCGACAAGGTCGTCCTCGGGCCCAAGGAGAGAGCCCGGCTCGAGGCCAATGGCAAGAATCCGCACCGCAGGGAGGCCGACGTCGACGACAAGGGCGTGCCCTGCAACACCGAGTGGGATGAGCGGCTGTTTTCTTGAACTTGAGTCACAGAGTCTCTACTCTATCGGCTTTGGACCTTTTTTTTTCGCCCCGGCAGGTCGGGGTCGAGCGTTGGGCCTGTCATGAAGCGGATCCTTGCTCCGGGTTTGACGCGTGCGACGTCCAGGCTTGAATCTGGAGGATTTATCTGCATCGCTTTGCTCTCGTTCTGATACCATTCGGGCTTCGGACTATTGGCATGCGCCAAGGTGTTCCGCTAGAGGGAGAAGAAAAAGTCGTGGCTGCGCTTGTGCCTGCTCGCCATCTTGACTGTATACCCTTACAAACAAGACACACTCCACATCTTTCTTGCGTGTTTTCTTATATACCCAAGGAGACCACTTCATGGTCAATACGAGCTAGGAGATCCAATCAAGTGCATTTCTTTACATAATAAGTTCGCTTTGCTTCGAGTGATTCATGCAGATATTGACATGTTTTCACGGCGAGGAAAATACGCTATTCATATCAAGACATCCGTTCATATCTTTTGCCATCAACCTAGGATGCAAAGAATACATACATCTTAGCTCTAGCGCAATGACACACCCGCTGTGCTTGGTTCCAATACCGTAAAGACCAAGCAGGAAAGAAAGAAAATAACAGACAAAAGCCCCTCCGCAACGGGGATATAAAAGGGGCCGATGAAAGGGGGGTCGGGGGCGTATCGCGCAGGGCTGAGATTCGCAAACAGTAAAACAGCAGCTCGCATCCTGACCGAAAGGGAAGGGGAGGGGGTATCCGAGCGAACCAAAAGTAAACTCCCGCCAAGCACAGGCATTGGCCATCCTCGGTGCCAGCGAAAAGACAAAACGAAGAAAGAAAGCCGCAGCACCGCGAGGACAAACTACTCCTTCCCTCCGACAGGAATCAACTTGTTTGTCGTCTTTTTTTCCTTTTGCGTGTGACCATGCGCCAACGATAAAAGTGTGCAAAGTACATTGTTTTTCATGCACTTGCCAACGAGAATCCAAGGGGTCAGAGAGATCCAGGGGTATGACGGTCTGCAGACCAAGGTGTTAAAAAAGGCGAAGAAGACAGAACGAGGTGAATCGACGTAAGGGCGAGGAATCCAATGAGGTGGGAACATCCTTGATCCCGGCCGGGCGCGACGAGGGCAGCGGCGTGCCACACATCCTATGGTGGCTTGATGTCGTGCATTGCCAAGATTCAAAAACAACGACCGCATGTCCAACATGACTCGAACTTTTTTTTCCCCAAGAGCTGCTGCTCTCCATCATCCAAACTCCTCGTCCGCTGCAGTCTCAGAAGCGGCGGGCGGGGAGGTCTCCTCTCTTCAGCCGACTCGTCCGCCAGCCCTCGTACCACTGCTCACGGCTCGTCTCGCGCAGGTCGGTGCGCCATTCGCGAAACACCGCTTCCTTAAGCCGCTGAAAGTCGCAGTGCTGCTGGTTATACGGGTCAGCGAAGCCCCACGGGAATCGACGGCCGCAGACGTCTGGCTCGTACAGGTCCGGGCTGATGATTGACAGCGGCAGCGGCGGCTTCTCGTCATTGGCCGGGCTCGAATCCGATCGGCTCCGATGCGACAGTGGGCTCAGCGCTCCGGAGCTGGGCTTTGGCGACGACATTGGCGAGGGGGACTGGCTGTTCTGGTCCCCGGACGACTCGTCGGCCTCGCTGATCCGGTCCGAGTCGCTGTCGCTGCCATCATCGAGGCCAAGGGGTTCGAGAGGGTCGAGATTGGCTTTTTTGATGCTGTCCCAGACTGCCCTCTTCAGAACGCCCATGTGCTTGGTTGTGACGGTGTCGGCCTTGGAAATCACGGGTATGACCGTGGTCTTTCCCTGAAGCGTCCGCAAGACCTGCAGATCGAGGTCCTCGTCGAGACCGCCGCATACCTGGTTACCATTTAGGAGGCCGGAGCTTTTGCGATACCCATTAGGAGACATTTTCCGAGTCGCGGCGATGTTCCGATCGAGGCTCGAGGGGTCCAGAATCAACAAGACGGCATGGATATGCGTGTCTTGGACGCCAGGCGAGCGAACAACCTTCATCTCTTCGCCAAAAGTCTCCTCAAACTTGCCCTCGAGGAAGGCCGACATTTCTCGCAATTGAAGATCAACCAGATTCTTCTCCAGGCCTTCGGAATCCCAGAGCGTGAGGCCGATGCGCTCGCCATCCATCTCGCTTTCGAGGTAGTGAGGGATGAAGCCGCCCACAGGAGGGATCGGAGGCTTGAAGTCGTCAAATTCGGACTTTTTGGTTGGTCGCTTACTCGCGGGAAGAGCCAGCGCCGTCTTGAGGAACTCGAGAAAGGACGTCTTGCCCGAGTTGCGAGTCCCCGCGATGAGAATGCTAGTCAATTTGCGTTAGCGACGAATAAACAGAAATCAAAAACGGTCGCGGTGCCAAGACGGGAAACACTTACTTGAACGGAGTCGGGTCCTTTCTCCGGCGCACTCTTCTCGGCCCATTGATGGTGCTGATAGCACTGCTCGCATAGCTATAGCGGCCTCGGTGCGTCATGCTCTCGGTTCTCGCATACGGATCAAAGGGTATCTGCGGTACGGGAGGCGGCGTGGCGGCGACATAGCTGCGAGGCGCCTCCTGGGAAGGTCGAACGGTGGGAGGCGTGGCCGAGAGGCTGTATGCCGGCGTCGACTGAAGCTCTGCGCCGATGGACTTGGTCAGGTGCTCGTTGTAGGCGTGAAACTCGGGCAGCTTGGGCGGGTTCTGGCGCTGGCGCTCCAGCTCGGCCTCCCTAAGAGCCTGAGCCTTCTTGCCAGGCTTGCCAAAGTCGCCGCTCTTGCTGCGACGCAGCAGCATGCCGAAGCTGGGTCGGCGAGGGGGTGGGCTGGTCATGGTCGCGACGACGTCTCGATGATCGGCCAGCGAAAGCGACGAGAAAAATGGACGAGCGCGAATCCAGCGATGGGAAGCGTTGCAGGAAATGCGCTCCCACAAGGAGAGGCGGCGCGAAGTTGACTGTTTACTTTGAGAAAAGAGTCGCGCGCCCGAGCTGATGACAGATGAAGAGGGGGGCCAGAGAAATGAGCGTCCGGGAAGAGGCAGCGAGGGCGAGGGTAGAGAATGGGGGCGGTCCCCGTCCTTAATTTGAGGGCACGATTTGCAGACGGGATCAACAGGGTATTGGTCAAGAGTCAAGACTGCCGGGCGGGATGTGGACCTCGGGGGACGGGACGTAGTATTGAAGTGTTGATGAGGGTCGAACGGCCCGCAGAAGAGAGAGGTAGAGAGAGAGACGGGTCAAGCAGGAAGGGTGAGAAGTGGTGGTGGTGGTGGTGAATGAGGCGAGGAGGATGGGAGGTGTATTTTCTCGTCGCGATGGGCAGATCGGTTTCAAATTCTGCAAGCACAGTGCACCAACTCAGCAGTGCCGCCAGGACAAACAGGGCAGGGCAGCGGCTCGAAGTTTGGTCGGATCAATACGTGTGTGTTGGAAGCTGGAAAGAGGCTGGGCAAGTGGATGCTGCTTGTCAGGATTATTTTGGACAAGGATTTGGCCTAACTGGAAGCGTCAGCGTCGAGCGCAAAAAAAGTTGGATTATTCTAGGACGACGATAAATCAAGAAAAACACCAAAGTTGAAGTGCTCCGCAATCATCGTCTCCCTCTGTGTTCATGCTCATGATTTTCCCTTCAACATGATTAGCCACTTGGCGCGAAGAAGTCTTCTAGGGCGGCCGTTGTCATTGATGGTTTCCCGTTCTTGTTCGGTAATCAATCGCATGCTGAGAGGAGGGGATAAGGGGGTGAAGGGGTTCCATGCAGTGCTGCTTTGCGACGACGTTTTCGCGCAACGGTTTTGGTCCTGGTTCGCTGCTGCTGCAAGACCCCCCCTCCTTCAATTGCGCCCCTCTTCAAATCTCCCCAAGTGCGGGGTGGATCGCGCATCAAATGCGTGCCATTGGTGCCGGGCCAGGGGGAAGCCTGCCGTGGATGCGGCGAAGTACCTTTATGCAGGTACGAAACGGGTACCTTTGACAACGGCGATCGGAGGGTGAGACTCTGGGGTAGAGATGTGGTCACTGTGTTACACGAGCCCGAAACTCGTCAAAGATGCGGTGCGATGCTGCGAAACATGCAGCACCCGAGAAATCGAGGATGGGAAATGCACAACATCCGAAAAGACGACCTCCCTCATTGAAGGTACTGTACTGTACTGTACGTACAAAGTGCAACGGTGCATCGATGGGAGAGGGATTGAAAAGAACGGGCAAGATGGGTGCGTGTGGAATTGATGGGTCCAGTTGTGTCATTGGCGCAGGGTCCAGAGACATAACGGGTTAAGAGGCATCAAGGTCCCCAGAGGCTTAAAAATTCAACTCCAACTTTCCAAGAGGGTAAGAAATCCAGGAGGATGGGAAGCAGAAGCAGAAGCGGGAGGTAGGGTGGTCAGGCCCACAAATAGGTAGCAGCAGCAAGCGAACAAACGAGGAAGGCAATGCGAGACGTCATCTTACCTCGACTTTTTGGTGGGCGATCCTTCAGGGTCGTGTCGTGCCTGTTTGTTCGCCGAGCACAGCGACAAGTGCCGCTGCGAAATGAAGTGACTGGCGCAAATGACGCAGGGACTGTCGGCGGAGGTCGTCGCAGAGGATTAATGTTGGTCGCCGAATGTCAATTCGGAGGGGCAGAGAACGATGCACGCAGGCGCAGATTGGCCAAGCAACGGAATCAATCGCTCATGTACGCGTTAATGAAGAAGAAGATGATGATGGTGGTGATGATGCCGGCAACATCGAGTCGAATGCAAAAAGGGGGAGGAAGGGGAAAGAGGAGGGAAAGAAGGGTAAGCTGACGGGGGGGAGAGTGAGCTGAAAAGGATTCAGCAATTCGGAAGAAAAGAGCAAGAGCACGAACCACGAGGGAGGATGTGGACGAGGAGCAGAGAAAGAGACGGGGCGGCGCAGCAGCAGCAAACCAACGGCACGACCGCTGAAACCAACCCGTTGATTCGTTAGCGTCCTGGCCCTCTGGTGCGCCAACTGACCAAGCCAGGCAAGGCAGCCAGTACGAGGCCTCGGACCTTTCCAGTAGAGGCCTGCGCTTTCCCCCAAGCTTTGCCAGTCTTGGAGCTCGACTACCTACGTAACGTAAGTTAAGTTACTAGCCTGCCTCTGGTGAGGTCCAGGTACGAATAGGTCGCCGTGCCCCAATGCTGTAAACTTAAGGTACCTCCCTACTGGCAGAGAGTCCACAGAGTGCAGCATGGCGTGGCGGCATAGTTCAAGCAAACAATGGCGGGCCCGTTATGCCGTGACCCGGCGCCGGATGTTTGAGGACGACGGCATTGTTGGCCGTTGCGCATGATCCGCCGACCCCAAGTGCAGCGGGCGAGACTGACAAGACGGGGCGACTCACTCTCACGAGGAGGGGGTGAAGATGAGGCCAACCATCAAAGTACCTAAGCCGGGACGTAAGAGGAGGGAGGTTTACCTGCACAGCCAGCTGGAGGCCTAGGTAATTACTGTACGCATAAAGTCTGGTTTCTGGCCCGAGGCCGCGAGAAAGCACCAGGCAAAGATGATGATAGCAACTTGTCACATCCCGCACTCAACTTTCTCAACTCCTCAAACATGCATCATCGTGCAATAAAAAAAAAATAGCATCGGAACTTGCCCACGGCATCCAAGACAAAGACTCATCCTCTCTACGAAGTACGTAGACACAAGAGAAAAAAGAGAGAATCAGAGACATTCGAGACCCCAGAAATAGCGCCTCCACGGCTGCACGGCAGTTGGCCGCGCCAAATGTCCCAGACTCACTCACTCACTCACTCCCCTCCTCCCACCCTCCCCGCAGAGACATTGATTTCGCATGGGGAATATTCCAAGACCTTACTTAAGCGGCATGACACACTCCCGGTGCCCGTTTTCCCATGCAAGGCGCCTGCCTACCGGCACTGTAAGTTACAGAATGGACGAGAAAAGAAGCAAATAAGTCAAGTCGCGCACTGTTCTGGGACAGCAGTGACATCACGTCGGCACACGGCTGTCGCGTTCTGCGCCCGCAAGTCTTTCCAGAACAAAATTAGACTCGCCCCACAGAGACTTTTGATTCTCCAAGTTGGTTCTTATCTAGAAGCTTTAGGTTCCTCGGTGTCTTTGTTCTTGGTTTATAGACGGGAACACGCCGCATGTATGCATCCGTACAGTGGTGGTGGCCTGGGAAGAACCGCCCGGTGTTGTGAGATTGCTTCGTTCTCCTGCACGGGGGTATATCAGCATCGCCTCTTCGGCGGGAGCCGGCATACTGTACTCGTAATTCACATTGGCGCGCAAAAGGACGCCGGCCGACGAGTCAATTAATCGCGGGTCGTGAATATCCACTGCATACTAAAAAAAAAAGCAGGTGGCCTGTCCGAGGTCATACAGACTGCCGGTCCGGTTAGACAGTCCGACAGGCGGTCCGTCAGCAACGCCGGCGAGTCGTATAATCACCCGCCGTAATCTGCCCTGCCGGAAGCTCAGTCCAGCGCAGTCCTGTCCGGTGCAGTCTGCAGTGAGCCAGTCATGTTTGCGGTGGAGACCTGAACTCAATCGAACGAACGTACGCCCGAATGCGCCTCCCGCCGCCGCCGCCGAGTTCAATAAAGCCCGCCACCGCGCAAGCCATGACTAGCGGATAATGTCCACTCGCTAATATTGAAACCGAGTACAGTAAAAGTGGCGTATGTATTACTCCTTGTCGTCCAGATATTTCATGGTTGAGCAGCGTTCTCACCACCACCCGTTCACATGCGCGTATGGAAGCTATATACATATGCTTCGCAGACCTGACCTCATCCCGATAAAAGAACGCCGCGATGCCGCCGACATCTTTACCGTCCCCGTCTATCGTTCTATCGTTGATGCACAGACAACGGAAAGAGAGAGAGAGAGAAGAAAATGCTCCCGAATGACACTCTCCGCATCGGCCCGTCATCAGACAAACCAATGATCCACATCGTAACCCCCAAACTTCGTGCCGCCATGAACATGACTAGGGTAAAGGAAACAATCATCGTCGTTGGGGCTCCCCCTCCGCCGCCCAGTTGGCCGCCGTGATAATGCCCGCTCGCTTAGCCTTCAAACACGCTGTGCTGCAGTTCGATGCCATAGTCCTGCGCAACGTCCTTCATCCGCTGCTCCATGACATCCTCCATCCCGCCGCCGAGGCCGAGCCACTGCCGGACCTTGAAGAAGTAAAAGGCCACGTCCGAGGCCGTCATGACCGCCTTGAACAGCAAATGCCGCCACGCGTTGCCCAGCCGCTGCCGCAGCGGGAGGTTCGCGTCCTCAAACAGGCTCCGGCTCGCCCACTCGCCCATCATCTTGACCCGGTTGACGGGCGAGCCCAGGTACTGGTTGTTGCCCTGGACGATGCGCATGTTGCGCCCGATGAAGATGAGCTCCTTGGGCCACTTCTCCTCGTCCGCCAGCAGGTCCCGCACCCCCTGCTTCATCTTTTGCTGCATCGCGTAGTGCCGCTCCGCCGGCGTCTTGCCCTCGAGGCCCTTCATCACCTCGGACCGCGTCGACGAGTCGCCCCCCTCGTACGGCCGCATCAGCGTCGCGCTCGCAAACAGATCGGCCCCCTTGATGCCCCATTCCGCCGTCACCTTGGCGATCGTCTTGTTGTCAAACGTCATGAGCGCCTTCCAGAACATGTCATACTGGTGCCGGAACTTTTGCGACATGTACACGTACAGCCCGTGGTCGATGAGCACCAGTTCGGCCTTGCCGTTGGGCAGTCGCCGGATAAAGATGTTTCCCGGGTGCGGATCGCAGTGCACGACTCCCCACTTGAATATTTGCGCAGAAAAGAGGTCAATCATGGTCGTCATGACTTCCTTGGTCGATAGGCCTAGACCGCCGCGGCCTCGAGCACCCTTCCATTCTTGCCGCTCGGGCTTGAGCTTCTCGTTCAAGGGTCTCGTCCGGAGCTCGCGCCGCGCGGCTTCCATGTCGACAGGCGGGAGCGGAGTCTTGGCACCAGGAGATCCCTTACCATGACCACCTAGCCATCGGGACGTCATGGCAGCTTTATCCCAGAGCCGCACGCCCTCGATCCACTCTGTCGTGAGCACTCGCCTCGTTGTGAGCTCGGGATAAACCGTTGGAACGTATACGCGGCCCTTGAGACTCTTTTCCGAGTTGACTAGATTCCTCATCGTCTCCGAGTTCTTGGCCTCGTTCAGAAAATCCGTTTCCAACTCGAGTCGCTCGGTTATGTAGGGCACGAGGCTGTAGAACGGCAGATCGAACCATTTCGAGTATATCCAGGTTACGGCCCTTTGACAAACGTCAGTCCGGAAATCATCACGACGTCTTGGCTTCAACTTACTTGAATGCCCACAAGTCCCACGCGATCTGCTTGGCAATCTCCATCTTCTGGATCTTGATGGCAACCTCTCGTCCGTCGGGGAGGCGAGCCCAGTGCACCTGCGCGACGCTTGCGCTGGCCCTGGCCCTGCGCTCCATCAGGCCCTTGCCCTCCTCTCCGGTGAAGCTGACGCCGAACACCTCCTCGACGCTCTTGCCAAAGTCTTGACGAATCACCTTTTCAGCCTCTTTCCAGTCGTCCTGCGGCGCATCGTCGAACATGCGGCTAAACATCTTTTGGAACTCGGCGGGCAGCACGGCGCTTTGCATGGCAATGGCCTGGCCAATCTTGAGGTACAAGCCGCCGTTGGCCCGTAGCAGGTCGAAGAGACGCTCCGCGTTCCGCGCGTGCAGGTCAGGGACGGACCCGGCGGTGATCGGCTGCGGTCGAAAGTTGATCTTGTAGTCGAGGGCGACGATGAGCGTCGTTCCAAAGGTTCGGAGGGTGCGCGCAAACCCCGACGCGTAGACTTGTCGGTCTACCAGGTAGACTGTGCCGCCTACGATAACCGTCGCAGCTAGCCAGCGTGTCCATCTCCGCCCTCGCTTGAACTGCTTCGCAACTCGGGGAGCTCCGAGCTCTTCGGGCGAGGGCGGCCGCAGTGGCTGAAAGGGGCCGGAGGTTTGGACGTGCCGCCGCGCGCCGTATCGCGGAGCAGATCGGATGGTGACGTCTGCGAATGCCGCGCGCGAATGGCGGACTGCGGGCAGCGCACGAGGCGCAGCGCCGGAGCACCTCAGCATGCTGCGAGAAAGCATACTGGACATTGTCGGATTTCGTGCCACGACCGCGGGTTCATCAGGGCGGACGGCGGAAAAGTCATGAAATGTCCAAGACCGCAGAGAGCTGCAGCCACTTGGCGTGAAGGAGTGAGGTACTTCGTAGCGTGCAATACGTAACCTGCGCCTCTAGGTAGGTAGCTTGCAGGCTCATCGGCCGTGGGAAATCCCCGGGGCCAACCGATAAGCGGCACGGGGGACCGGACTGACGACATTGATTGTCCCGACTCCCGATCCGGCTCTGTCTCCATGACGCTTTGAATCCCGGCGACGGATCAACGTTTCGAACCTCGGCCGCGATGCGACCTGGAGACTGCCATTGTCCCCGTGCACTCCATTTTCCCATGCAACTATCCTTACGAAGTAACAGAATGTACAGACCGTACCTGTCGGTCTTCCGTCTTGTTAGGTCAAGTCGCACGACCACTGCAGTCCAGTAAGCACGCGGAGATGACGGGGAGAGACAAAATGTTTCGACTAGAAGCAGTGGCGCATCGCGAGTGAAGCGACTTTCAATCAGCTACAATCCCAGACTTCCCAAGGAAAAAAAAAAATAGACAAGACGAGATTTGGACAGCACAATTCACTTCTCGTGACATTAGTCCGTGGGACTGGTGACATGGATCTCACCGCACCAGGCCGCTAATGAGTAGCCTAGGGTAGGCAGAGAGGAACGAAGCTCGCACTGACCCGTGATGTTTGATTCCTCAAGAGGTCCAAGTAACGGACCTGGCCGTGCGGGATAAACAACCTTAATGTTGCTGTCTCGGAAAAAAAGAGATAAGGAGCGATGGCAACTCGTATCGCGGAAGCGGAAGACGGCAACGAGTGGTTTCGTCGCTCAACATAGCAACTCAAAGCGTTTCATGGACCAAGTTGCACCGCACAGAGAACCCGAGGGATCCCAGGTGATGCTTGGTTGGCACTCTAAGTTACAGTACTGTACGAATACAGTATAACGTGTAGTATGCATGTAGTTTCTGCCCGAGTCTCGGCACCAACACTTTGGGCGTCGGGTCCGCATCACGGAACATGGCTCTCGTACGACCGGATTGCCATAACGGTACAATTGCGCATGCGAAATTCAAGGGACGAACGCGGACACCACGCACAGTGTGCAGTCGAGGGAGCCTCGCGCCATCAATCGCACAACGAGCAAAAGGGAGAAAAAGGGATGCGCGCAGGGCAAATGCTGCCTAGGTTGAGTCAACGGTGAGCTTTATCGGTGCCCTTGGCGTGTCCCAGCCCTTGAAGTTCTCCATGATGACATCAAACTCCAATTGTAAGGGAGTCGTTGCGCAGGCATATCGTACGTCGCCCTCTGGTTCCGTGGTCGTTGAAGAACACGCCGAAGGGGTTTGAAGCGTCTTGGCTTGTGGGCCGGCAGAATCGCCCGAGGGCACTGTGCTGTAGCATCAGGACTTGCAGCGGGCATTGTGCAAGCGTGGTCTGCTGTTGCTTTTGCTCTTGTTGAAGATTCGATGATGTTGCAATTGTCGCAGAAGCAATCGCACCGACGACTACGTAATCTTGGGACCACCGAACTGTGTTCTACTATCACCCACTGTCAGTACTGTATCTCGAAGCTAACCTAGGTAACTCAGTAGATTGTCGGCTGAGTTATCCGGTGCCTGGCGGCGAACCGACTCAGGCAACTGTATGATCCTCGTTCGCGAACTTGATTGCCCTTTCTCAGCGACAGGTGATGGCGCTAGCCTGCATTTGGTATTCGACATATTGTCTCATCTGTGCTCGATACGCGCGTCGGACACTTCGACCGGCCATGCACACATGGCCGACCTGCTCGTCGTGTCGTGTCTCGGAAAGGACATGGCGGACGAGGATCGTCACGGAAGGGTTCGCACGGTATTCGTAGGCCTACCCTGCCATGTGTGCCCTGTCATCTGTCGCTTCCTCTCGGCGAGATGAACCGAACCAAAACGGCGAGCAGCCAAGGGCCTGATTCTGTTTGCACTAGCCGTGATGGAGCACTGCTCGTCAGGGTCAGGCAGATGAGGCAGTGGTAGATGGCTCATCGGATCAAAAAGCTCGGACGAGGAGGACGGCGCAGTTTGTGTCGTGTCGTTCTAGTCAGGTAACGCGAGTACGCTACACCCTACGAAGGTTGGGAACAGTATTATCCGGACGAGCCAAAGTCGCGAGGCCCCTATCACAGTGCGTAGTGGACTTTATATATACTCTTTATACTATTTGTACCTAGTACCCCCTAGAGCGGCCTTTCCCCCCTAAATTATAGCGTAGTATAGGTACCCCCCTTTAACCGTAAGGTACCTAGCTTAGGTAAGGTAGCGGCTCTCCCCTGCTGCTACTGCTGCCACTGCTGCTACTATCGCTACTCCTGCCTCTATATCTTCTAGCCCCGGTATCGACGATAAAAAAGCGGTATAAGTAACTAAGTTAGTACGAACTTGGCCGACGGGATAGGGGATAAAGACGTAGAAGACGGGGCGGAGGATTGGTAATTACCTAATTCGGAAGTAGGCGAGGAGCCCCGCATACTGTATTACATAAGCAGCGCGACTTTGGCTCGTCCGGATAATACTGTTCCCAACCTTCGTACAGTATGTACCTACAGTATGGCGGATCGGATGGTAGTGGTGGAGGAGGAGGAGAGTGGAGGAAAAGGAAGAGGGCTGAAGCAGAAGTTGGGACCAGCCACGAGGAGACGGCCCGCCCGTGCCTTACTCGCGGTGGGGTTGGGGTGGGATGAATGGCCCTGGACATGCGGGTGGCAGCCCAGCATCCCAAGTGACCCAAGTCAGTGCACCCGGTCTTCCCCCCCCTGTGCTGTGCCTTGTGCCTGCACGTGGCTCCACACCGCCAGGCACTTCAATATTCAGTGGCCGCCCTACAAACGCCACAGGCGCATCCGTGGCTTGTCGGATTGCAAGGGACCTCGAACTGACGACTGATTTGATCCCATCCGAGTCTACGATATATGCTCGCAATCTACTTTGAGTACCTCGTATTGTGAGTGCTGCAAAGGCATGAAGGTGAAGGCAAGCGCACGTCGGAAGTAAATGCACGAGCATGCCTCGAGCTTCATCAAGATTCATCAGAACATTGGAAGAGGGGCTGGGCTCGAGCAATCGACCATCTCGCTACCAGTAGCGCCGCCGTGTAGTCTTGCGTCATTTACTAGTAGGTACCTCAGATAGTAGACTTGCATCCATTCTGCTCCCGGTAATCGCGTTGCCTGCTTGTTCTTCCTGCGTTTCACAAATTCCCCATTCTTTTCTTCATCAACATGGACTAGGCTAGGGCACCTCTTTCCTCAGCCAACAGATTGTGCTGGGGTGAGAGAATAGGATAGCGACAGACAATCGTGGTCAATGCAGCGCGCGGTCCGGCTGCGACCTTGGCCCATCAAAAAATGGCCGCAGGCGCTAACAGGGAGCTTGTGCTGTCCGGGGCACCCTTCCTCTGGCATGCGCACCTCATGCACCATCGGGCGCCCAGAACAAAAGGGTGGTGGAGCTGGCGGGCCACTGACATGCACTCGGGACCCACCTTCGTCTCAGAATGCCAGGAGGCGCTGCGCCTCTAAGCTCGTAGGCTTGCAGACTAGGCGACTCCAATCGATCCCTCTCTGCCCTCCTGCTCAGTGCTGCCCGTTTGCACCGATTGAATGATCTGCCGTCGACATCGGTGATCCAGTTCGCGCACAGCCGTCTGTCACCTCTTTGTCGTCTGGACGCCTTTGAATTTGTACCCGGCAAAACTTGGGACGTCCAACTTGTCATCCAGCACACCAGTCCGTGACGACGTGCTCGATGTACAGGAATCATCGTCGGCCCTCAACGACTTGACGCGGGCCGTTTCGCCCATGAGCGACTTGTTCTTCGTCGCGCGCACCAACAGCGTTCGTCTCGACCGCTTGAGCGAATAGACTTCGGACGCCCTTGTTGAACAAAAACATCGACGATCCCCGCCCATCTCCCCTCCCATGAAGCCAACACCGCATCCGCTTCCACACGATCGTCAACCACCGACGATATTGAAGAGCCCACGCCCTTCCGACGCTGCTGGCCTGGGGCCAAGCCGTCACCATGTTGCGACCGGCCACACCCTTGACGGTGCTGCTGCTGGTCGCCTTTGGTCTGCTCCTCATGTCCGTCCTCTCGGCTCCCATCATTAAGGCGATTCCTATGGGATCCTTCAAGGACGTCAACTTTGGAGTCTTTGGCTTTTGCAAGGACGGAGAGGGCTGCAGTCCAATGCGCATTGGATACGACACTGGTAGGTTTCCCCAAGTCATCAACACGGCGCCCGTACTCATTCCCGTCTAGCGAAACTGCTCGACAATGGCAACCAGGCCTTCGATCTGCCCGCCGGCGTCCGCGACACCATCTCGGTCGCCCTCATCATACATCCTGTCGCTGCTGCTCTCGCTCTCGTCATGTTCATCATGTCCGCCGCCGCCCATCTCCACGGACCGGGACATTCAGCTGGTTATCTCCTGACGCTCTTTATCTTCATCCTCATCACCTTCCTCGTCGGTATCGTGGCTTTCCTGGTAGACGTGCTGTTGTTCATTCCCCACATGGCTTTTGGCTCCTACATGGTTCTGGCTGCCACCATTATCCTCGGCCTTAGCGGCATCGGATCTTGTGCCATGCGCCGAGCCCTTGTGAGCAGGCTGGCGCACAAGAAGCGTATCCAAGAAAATGCGGAAATGAGCGGAGAAAACTACTACGTCGCCAAGGAAGCTCCGTCCAAGCCAGTCACCGCCGTTACCTCTCAGCCCACGTTACCCATGATTGGCGGTGCAAACAACGACGCTCTGCCTCAGTTTGCCTCCTTCGAAAACGATGTTAAGGAGAGATTCAGCGAGGATGTCATGCCACTGACCCGTCGTATCTCCGACGTCGCCCCTCCCATGACGGCCCGCGCGCCGCCCCCTCGAGACCCTTATGCTTTGGCCGGAAACGCTACTCCTGCTTCTTACGGCAGCCCCTCGGGGCGAGGTGGTGGCGGTGGCTTCAGAGGTCGAGGTGGCGGAGGTTACGGTCGTGGAGGTATGATGCAAGGCCGAGCAGAGTATGGCCCGTCTGGAACCGGTAGTCCTCGCGGAGGAGGACCAGGGTATGTGTCGCCGCCGCGCGGTGGCTACGGCAATAGGGGGGCCCGGGGCCCTCCTCCAGTCTACAACAACATGCCAGGACAATTCGACAGCAGACCTCTTGGCGATGCTGGATATTATGGACAGCAGGCAACCGACAATGCCCCCAGATCCGGACCGCAGGCCAACCTCAACGCTGCTACACCTGGATTTCAGCAAGACTACGAGGCTTACAACCCGAGCAAGGAGCTTCCCAGGGCTGAATCACCCCCGCCTTTCCCGACTCCCGGAGGAAACGCTGCTGCAAGAAATGTTGTGCAGAACTTTGATCAGTACGGTCAAGTGCGAGGCAATGACCCGAGTCCGCCTGGCATCGCTGGTCTGCAGCCCCCACGACTGAAACCCCGACATGAGACTATGATGACCGAGGGCAGCCGATATAGCACTGACGAGTAAGCTCTGACCGCACATTTGGTGTTTTACGGAAAAGCGATGCTAAATTTTGATTCACAGTGTCTATGCACCCCCTCGCGCTGCCTGGAATCAAGGCCCTGGAGGCTCCGCACCTCGAGCCGCTTCACCCGCTTCTGTATATCGGTCATCTGCTGTGAATACGCCTGTGGGCGCCAGCTTCTACGGCGATGTATACTCGCTTTACGGCAATCCAGCTCGCCCGGAATCTCCACCGCCGCTCCCAAACAACCCCGCATACCAGGAAGCTGCCGGGCCACCTGCGAGGGCTCGAAGCCCGTCCGAGTCTGAGCGATCACACTTCACCTCCATATCCCAGAGGGGAGTCAATCCTCGATGGAATCCAAACCAGATGGGCCAACCGCCCCCGCCCCGCCGCCTTGCGCAGCAGCAGAAGCAGCGGCGGCAAGATATTCTCCTTGACAATCCCGACTTTCAGCTCCCAGGTAGTCGTGCCAAAGGCGCCCAGAGGCTGGGCGCCGGCATGATCACAGGTGGTGCATATCCGACTGGCTTGTAAATGTGTGTCCGGGCCTGCCCTACACCCGCGACATGTACCCTTTATATGACTTTTCACATTTGATTCGTTCACTCCTTTGACGAAACCAACCTTTCCCCCGGTCAAGATGACCTGAGAAAGGCGCTGGGAGTAATCGCTCAGCATTCCACCCTGGCAGTGGGTTTTCTTTTTTACTCATCTTCTAATTTATACCGATCTGGTATCTTGATGACTACAATTTCGCCACGATGCTCTCTACTCTGCTCCTAACCGGCTGATGCTGTTCAAATATGTCTGGACATGCTGAGAAGACCGATGGTCTAGCGGGCACACGGAAGCTGAGAGAGCACACGGGCACTACAAACTTCTTCGCCGCCTGTGGCGCCTCGGATGGCTTTTCACGACTTCAAACCATGACCTCTATCACGCATTTAACAGCGATGCGATTTTCATATAACTGAGAAAAGAAAATTCGAAATTCGATGGGCAGGTACCCTATGGGACCTTGCCGTCCCGCAAGATGGGACTTGTTCCACAGAGCTGGGGCTCTGCGCACCTTCATGATGGGGACGTGCTTTACAAGGAGACAGGGCATGCTCTGATCTAGGCCGTAACATTTCGCCCGGAGGGGCAAGGTGTTCAGTATACGGCGCAGATAGCCGATAGCGGCGCAAAAATACAAACCTTGTAAAAATGAAATGGGTGATTCATTTCATATCTTGATGAGTGAAGGCGATCAGCCTCGTATATCTATACGCGTGTGACTGGCACTCGAAGCAGCAACGACCAGGGCTCTGACCTAAGATAGAAGGGCCAAGTTACGAAATGCTAACAATAGATTATCTGGAGCAATTTTCTCAAGCGAATTCGAGTGCATTCTGAGGCGGATCCGTGGCGTCTTTAGTTCCGATAACGAGCAATCACAAGAGGCCAGCTTGCACGAAAACAAAGTTCACATCACCGAAGCCCTAAATATATATCCCGAGAAGACTATGTTCCTGAAGATTACCATTATTAGAAAGTCGGGCTCCTGTGGGATTCGCTTTGTGAAAGGGTTGATTGCTAGGTGTGTTCTTTCAGGGCACGTTTGCCGCAGCCGCTCCCATACTATTGTTCTACGGGTGAACAGGCGAGGCCACACACCATTTTTTTTCTATTCACGCGGAAAGACTAGATGAAAGTCGGCCTGCAAATTTGTTTCCCCATGGGGTCGAGTTTTTTTACATCTTGCCGGTCCTTGAAAGAGCGGTTCGACGTGGCTGTGACGTCTCCTTTGTAAGGTTGTCAAAGAGACGAGGGAACTGACGTCCTTTCTTCGCATACTCTCTGCTGCTATTACTGACCTGAGTTTGCCTCTCTCTCTTTTCCTTTTCCAAACAAAGTCAGTCAAGGTCGGTGCCATACCTACTTGGACGGGCGTCGAAAATTCGAACATCCACGGGTTTCCAAGGAAAAAAACACTAAAGAGCCACGTTCCTGCCTGTTCTACCTTTTCCCTACCTTCCTTCCACAACAGCCAAGCCGCCACAACCGATCTTCTTTCCCCTCCTTCTTCATTCTTCTCTCTTGCGACTCGATATTTTAGGTTTCTGGAGGAGAATATTTGCCAACCTTGTCTCAACCACTCCTCCCTATATAAGATTTGGGCAGCACCCTCTCTGCTCTGTCCTCGGAGCGTTCATTCTTGGCAGTACGCAAACGCTGGCTTAAGTTACTGACGCACAAGGAACCGAACAGCTGCCCTCGACAGCTCGTCTCTCGTTTGAGGGCCCCTTCAAGCACGCTATCGTGGATGCATAACTCCAGCCTTTTTGACCAACACACTCGACATCCGTCTAACTGTCATCCTCGAAACCTCGAGGCTTAGCCTCACGGGCCTTTGTAGGTGACGCACAAGCGAGTTCCTGGGGTTGAACCTTCGTTTTCGACTAACTCGTACTTGCCTCTAGATTGTTTGAATTGCATCCTTCAGTGAAGGAGCACCGGCCCTTGCTCGTCAGTCATTAGTGTTGAGCGAACCCACACTCATTCGACATGGAGCGTCCTCCTTCTCCCGTCAACAACACTTCCTCGACTGCTTCGGCGTCTTCTTCGGCTTCCAAGCAGCCAACCTACACAACTGCGGGCACCATCTACAATCCAAGCTCTGCGCAGCCTCTTCAGCCTCCCACTCGCCGCGGTCGCTCTACCAAGTATAACTTGGGTAACCATCACGTTGAATTTCCTCTTCTCCCCAGGTCACTACTAGGTGGCATAAACTCAAGATTCATGGGCACAGGTACGGGTCGGATTGCCCCCTCTCTTAGGCAGTACACACCTCTCCAGCAGAACTACCACCGTGCTGTGAGCCCTTGCAGCGAACCAGACCTTTCGACCTTCAAGATGCCCGTCCTCACGTCTCGCATGACTGTTGGACACGGGTCACCCCCTACTTCTTTCCTCTCTCCAGCTCTGCAGGAGGGTGTGGAGGCTGTCAGGGACTTGGACGCTTTCTGCTTCTCAAACGACGGTGCTCTCAGTGACGGCGACAATGACATGACCTTGGCGTCCAACATGGAGAACCTTGCCCAGTCAGACAACGGATCAATGACTTCCCTGCTCAAGATGCCAGTTAACTCGCTCAAGAACTTGGCTTCCTACAAGAACCCGTACCAGGCCCGAGCTCTCAAGGCACTTGACCCGAACTTTTGCGCCTCTTCTTCAGCGAGAGTATCTGCCTCCCCTGTCGCCACTCGTCCCGACTATGGTTCGACTGAGGAGTTTGAACAAGATGTTCCCGGCTCCTTGATGGGCTTGCTGCGCCCAACGCAAGCGGAGACGCAGGCGGCCTACGAAAATGCATGCCTTGCGGGACGCTTGCTCCCCACCGCTCGCCCATTGAGCCCGGTGTCAAGCTTTGATCTCAATGTCTCGTCGCCATCTTCAACCTTTGCCGCTGGCTCAGGGGCTCCGCGTCCATTGACTGCTGGGCCTCCTGGCCAACGCCAATATCGTCCATCGACCTTTGAATCAACTTTCAAGGCTCTTCAGCCAAAAGCTCCGCCGCCAGAGTTCTCCAAGGAGGAAGCAGAGGGATTCGCAAAGGCTCAAAAGATTCTTGAGCAGGCAGGTTTGGACGATATCAGTGATCTTCCCATGGACCCTCTCGATCCAATCAACACGCGCCGTACCTACGATCAACGCAATAACGGTACTGAACGTAGCGCGATTTCGATGCTTGTCGAGGGTTCAGACCCGGATCATGATCAAGTTCCGCCGCCCTTTTACCTCACCTGGAGCCCCTGGGACCCTACGGGAGCCTGGGAGTCGGCTTTAGACAAAACCAATACTCACTGGCGGGATCCTGCCTACAGCGACCGTTATGTTCCCGGCACTGCTCGCTTAACCGAAGCAGCACTTCAGCGACGAAACGAAGTAATTGCAGAGTTATGGGCCAATGGCACCTACAAACAAGGCGAGTGCTACAGACAGGAGCCCAAAGTTCATCGGCTGCCGCACAAGTGGGGAGCCATTGGTGACGGCAGGCCCGTCAGAGGCAATGTTGGAGGTTTCCCCGCGGACGGCCAGGAGATCAATGGCGCTTCTTCACATGCGCCAAACGGCGCCTTTAATACGAATACGGCTGGTCCATCAGCCAACTTTGACAAGGGGATGGGAAAGCAGGCCTGGATCCCTGCGGATGACGAAGATGACGAGGACGAGGACGAGGACGAGTGTTTTTTCAGCGGCGATTCCTCCGTCGGCATGACGTGCCATTAGGTCAAAATGGCCCAAGGTACCGATCAAGGGGGGATCTGGCCATGATATGAGAGGCGATGCATACTTTGGAGCAGACCATTTGCATTGAGGGACGGTTGGTTTCAGTTTGATTGGATGGATCTTGGTGATCAAGCAGGCCTAAGTCAATAGCACACGAGTACACCTGGCCGACAAGCTACAAGATCACTTTTGAAAGTCTGTATACTTAAGGTCCGATTCGTTATCAACAGAGTTATATCGCTGAACCATGATAGTGCACTGCTGTTAAGTAATTTTACCAAAGAAGCAGTCAATGGCAAATCATGGTCTTGTGTCATGGCAATTTGACACTGGTTGAACAATATTCGCGTGACACGACACAACGGCTCAACCAGGCTACTTGCATGAACTTGTGCTGCGTAAAATAGCCAAAGTAGTCCAGGACGGCATTTCGAATGTACAATATATCTCGGTTCCCGGCTGTCTTGTTCCGCAGACCTTCATCAGTGACGTGCAGCCGAGAGTGTATCCTCGTAGCCATGGACCCGGACCATGAAGCTTGGCGTGATGTTGTGAAATAACGCATTTGATAATAGAAGAACAGTATCAGCATTCATTACTTAGTTGAAGGTATATTCATATATTGATAGGTCGTGCTTCGATTTGGGGCACTTCTGATACGAGATCTGACACTTTCGTGACTATCTACCTTCAAGGTAATTAGCTGGCAAACCAACGCGGTCCCTTTTAATGGGCAACTGGCATTTTGCAGCTGCAAATAATGGGTGGGCAGTCTGGTCAGCCGCTTCCGGTTATCGTTACGTGAAGTAAAGTAAATGTACGAACATAACTTACAGACTGCATCGTGGAAGATAGTCTTGGTCTTACGGGCAAGATGGAAAAGAAGCGAAGTCCGCCTTCTCGGCACGCGTGGGGATGGGTCGGTCGCGTATTTGCCAGGCAGCAAACTTGGGAACATCGATACGTAAGTACATCATGAGAAAGGGGCGGCGATGACCCTTTCTTGAGTGGTGAGGTCCTTCTCGTCGTCTCTACGCAGCCTTGCTCCTTCCTTTTCTTCTAGCACTTGATCAACCCTCCGACTCACGTTTCTCCTGAGCTCGCCGTCTTCTCCTCTGTGATATCTGTCTTTCATCGTTTTATTCCCTCGTTCGACATCTTCCACGTCGTGTATCTTTACATCACCATCACGCTCGTTTCTCCTACGTTGCTCTCAGACGCATCTCGCTATCCTCCAAACACAGAGACCGTCTACTCGGGGCATTCTATTGCCGCTCCACTTCAAGACCATTTCTATCACGCCAGTATCATTAGCATCTTTCAAAAAAAAAATTACCAAAGACGTTGGTTCGGGCCCTTCCAAGTATTCCTAAATGTCCTGAGCTAATACTGAGCAGCGCCATACTGTCCACCATCATGGAGCCGCTTCCTCGCTTCGGCTTTCTGACCCTTTGTCTCCTGCTCTTGTGTGTCTCTCCAGTCATCTCTTGGCCGAATCGACGCCTTCGAAATGTCGAGCAACGCGATCGACTACTGAACCGGCGAGATGACGTACCTGGCGCCTACACGATATCAACCTCTGCCTACAACGTTCCATCTCCATCTGCAACCGACGGATCCTCACCTGTGATTAACCGAGTCTCCCAAGAAGGTAATTGTAGCTGATTTCTTGATGATAACACATTGCTCATTCTCTATTTAGACCCTGGAAATCCTACCTCGACTGACCTAAATTACGATATCCCTTTGATCACCACCGTCGCTTCCATTTGGACCACCGCTATTTCGAACATTGTTCCTGGGGGCGTCCAGGGAACAGCCTCCGAGACTTCAGCGGTGACCAGTGTCTTGACAAGCCTTGCACCTGCATCCGCATCACTGGCATCAAGCACTACTTCTGAATCGCCAAACTCGTCGGAGACTCCACCAAGTGGTTTCAAGGTGCGATGACGAGTTCAGGAAAACGCTGCATTACCGAAGGTGTTGCTAATGTTTCTACTTGATTCGTGAGCAGACAATCGGAACCATTCCATCCATCTTGACTTCATGGTCGTCCACGATAATCCCGTCTCAAGGGGCCTCAACTTTACTTTCAGGCGCGCAGCCCCCGATATCTCAAGCGCCATCCTCACCTTTGGTGTCGGAGACAACGCGCGAGACTGACTGGCACTCGGCCGAGTCGGTGCCCAAAACTTCAGAAACAGACAAAGAGCAGGTCACCACAATGATCAATGGGCAGACGGGTTTCTCAAGTGACTGGCCTGCGCCGTCCCCTACCTCAAAGCCATTTACGTTCTCTACCGCCGTGACCACTCGCGACGCGTTTGGTGTTCACGATTCCACGACAACGTCAACTTTGGGCGTATCTGGTACTGGACAGAGAGTATCGGACTCGTCAACGGCCCGGGCGACCTCGGCCATGTCGACAGACCAATGGCAGGCTACTTTACGGCCAGAGACAGGCAAACCCGTCACGCCTCTGACATCCAGCACCATCTCAACCACTCCTCTGACCAAGTCCATGGAAACCTCACTGACGTCGTCAGATCAAGGACAAAGCGTAACATATGCCCTCCCAGGCCCAGTCTCGCCGTCATTGCCGACCTCCTCTGGCTCTACTCAGACGGTTGTCAGCGCGGAAATAACTTGGGGTGCAGCGACCGCGAAGGGTGCCCAAGAGACGGCATCCTCGTCCTTGACCACGTCAATGATGGCGACGACCGTCCTAGTTCAATCGCCCAATCCCAGCGTTCCTACTTCCTCATCCTCAACTCCTCTGGCTAGTTCCAGCACGGGAGTTTCGTCTACTACTTGGACGACCTTTGATCAAGCTGTCTCGCTTACTACGTCTGAGACTTCGTCATCGACTACTTCCATTCAGGTGATCACTGTGAGCTACACCTATACATCGCCAAGAGCACCATTTACTGGCCTGACGAGCTCGACCCCTACACCTTCATATCCTAGCAGCTTGGCTAGTCCTACGGCGTCTTACATCTCGACGGCTTCATCATCGCACAGCGGGGTCGGTGCTCCATCTGATGTCCCCGGGCCGATGTCCGATAACGGCTCTGGAGCGTATCCTGTACCGACGCCTGAAGCCTGGACACAGGCATCATTTACTACCGTGGTTGGGAGACCTGTCGAATCGAGTTCGCTGAGCGTCCAACAGAGCCAGGCGAGACGAACGGATATTGTTACAACACCGCCAGTGTCCAGCCTTACGCCTTCGCCATCACCAAATGCTGCTTCGCACATCGCGGTAACGAGCTCAGAATCAAGCTTTGGGCCCTCATCTGGGGGCTTGGCGATTACAGCCGGGCCCGTAGCACCTTCTCCTACGGGACCTGTGGCCTCCAAGCAATGGGTATCGTCCGTGACTACCACGTCGGCGACGGGTACTACAGCCCTTGAGACTGAGTCTAATCCGAATGGTAAACAGCAAAATCAACCATTAACGATACTGTCGAGCAGCGAAGACACATCCGTGGATGCTGGATGGACAGCTGACTGCTTCGAAACGGCGTCGGCTACTTGGACAGCAATGCCAAGCGACGTACACAGGCCCAGTGTACTCCCCAGCGTAACGGCTGATGAAACCTGCGTAGAGGTATTCTCGAGCTCATACCTGGCGCCAAAGAGCAGCGCAATTGCGGCTTCTTGTATTTCAATAGTCTCGGGAGCCACAGCGGTGGAAGAATGCACTGGCGCAGGGGCCCCGATGATATCGAGTGTGGGCCCGCTGCGATGCGCAGATCCAACGTGCCGCTGGACGTCGGTCACTCCTTGGGCCACACCAAGCACAGTGACAGTGACAGGTGAGGTAACGCGTAAAGCAGGAACGAGCGTCGACTAACGTGAGCCTTGCATCATAGGTGCCTACCCGCTGCCGACGACACTTGAGACATTGACCTCGAGAAGGTGAGTGGGCGGCTCAAAGAGAAGCGTTTCGTCCCGTGTCCGTTTCAGAGCGGTCATCGGCCACAGTCTTGCCCGGCAACGCTCGGCCAGTCTCGGGGGCGGACAGCGATGGGTCAACAGATTGCTTGATGTGACACAGCTGAGCGAGGGCGTTGTGAGCGGCAAGGTAGGGCTGGAGCAGAAGCAAGAGTAGGTAAGTCAGGGAGGCACCAGGCGGAACAGAGCGACGAGAGTGTTCTAGGGTCTGTTGGCACAAGGCACAACTGTGGTGAGCCTGTGACGGCAAGGGAGGGATCGACACTGTACCCTTTTTGGCAGAACGTACTGTACACTAAGTTACCTAAGTTATATGATTAGAGAGCAATGCGGAGAAGTATTGATTTCTCGTGCTTGAGCAGTGCCGAGTGCGCGTTGGAAAGCGGTGCGTTTGCGGGACAATGTTTTGCAAGAGGCATGGATGGGGAGCATTGACATGATGTCGAGGCTTGACCCGAAGCAGACGGAATGGAGAAGGAATGGAGAGGCAGAGTGGGCCATGGAGGCAATGCATCGGTACCTGCGGCATGCAGAGATGGCTCGCAGGTGTGGTATCCCTACCTTAGAATGTGCACTGTACAGTGTTGGTCGGGCACTTCTTACAGTGCATGTACCTTCCATGGCCCGCGTCGACGCTTCCACAATTGCCGGCACGAATAGATGACTTTACGATGGGTGTGCGGCCGCGCGTAAATGTGCGTATGCTGGACGACAAAATCACGCCTAAACTGGAGACGGTAACGGGCCATGAGAAAACCGGGCGTTTCAGAGAGTAGTGATTTTAGCAAGTGCCGAGCAAGGGCAAAGGTGTCTCGTCTCGATACATGCCAGGGATGCAGCACAGTACGGAGTACAGTACCAGTATGGCACGCTCACCAAGGTGTACGTACCAACGACAGGCCAAAGGGTCCAGTCCAGTGCAGTCGTGAATGCGGGTGGACCCCCCTGACTTCCTGCGACGCCACCGCAGCAGCGCCGCCGACGGACACGAATCGCCCATGCCTCCCTCCCTTTGGGTCACTGTGCAGGTGGTCAGTCAGCGTGTGTCGCCATAAGGATACAATACGCTCGTATTCCCCTCCTTTCCCGCTCTCCCTAACCCCCCAATCCTTTTCTGTTTCCCGCAAACCCCGTCGACTCCAGAGGAGAAGAACGAGAGCAAAAGACAAACCTTTATACAAACCTTATCCTTTTTTCCCCTTTTTACACTTTTTCCTTTCACCCTCATCATCTTTGACGGTTCATTTCCCCCCTTTTTCCCCTTCTTCACCGAGATTATCCCATACCCAAAAAGTATTCAACGAGAGATTTGCTTGCGAATCCCGTTTTCTTTAACCTACCCCCTTTGAATCAAAAGAGATAAAACACACGTATACACATATACATACTACGCCCGAGAAAGAAAAGACAACTTGCCATCATGCTGGTCAAGCCCCTCGCCTTTGCGGCGACAGCCGCTGCTTTCGTCATCGTTCCCGAGATTTCCGCCAACGATATCAAGATCATCGAGGGCATCGTGACGGCGCTGCCGATCGAGACGGAATCGTTTGGCCTCCCGGCGAGCGCGCAGCAGCAGAGCGTCAGCGTGCCGTGCGCGCAGTGCAAGGGCAAGGATGCCAAGCTTCAGATGGACTTCACCGTCGACCGCGGCAGCAGGTTGATGCTCAACGGCTTCGAGCTGTACCCCAACGCCGACCCGTGGGGCGGTGACCTCAAAGCCGTCGTGGCCAAGACTGACGGCCCCAAGGAGGCCAAGAGGCTCGGATACAGCCTGGCCGTCGAGCCCGTCGCCATGGACGAGTACCAGCAAATGTCCCTGATTGACGTCGACCTGCGCGTCATCGAGGTTGGCGGCCAGTTCGTCGAGGGTGTCCCTGCCGTCAAGGTGCAGATTATCCAGACCGTAACGCAAGACATCGCCATCGGCAGAGTCGACGTCCAACCTGCCCAGACCGGCGCTGCCTGCACATCCATGTGGTGCCGCGCTCAGGATATGGCTGGCGAGATCTTCCAGGTCCTCGAGGGCATCAAGGGCTGCTTCGGCGGCTCCAAGCACAGCGGCGTCCCGGCCTCGACGGGCGCCGTCGCGGACAAGGTCGAGCAGGATGGCGCGGGCGCTGTTCCTGTTCTCGGCGGTCCCGAGTCGGAGGAGTCCCGCCCGTCTCGTCACAACTGGCGCCTGCTTCTTAAGAACGTCGCTTCTCACATCTTCCTCCCCGTCCTCATGGGCGTTACCGCCGGTGTTGGTGTCGCAGTGTACGTATTCACCTTCTCGCCACATACGTTTACAGTTACTAACAGTGCCCACTGTAGTCTCGCCATGCTTCTTTGCAGCATCGCTATTCGCCTGACCAAGTTTGTCAAGTCCAAGCGCTCCCGTCGTGGCGGCTGCTGCCGCAAGAAGCGCTCATCGCGTCATCACAACAACCACCAGACACCCGAGTCCGAAGAGGAAAAGGCCGGCCTAATGGAGGAAGGCGAGGCCGTCGAGCCTGAGGAAGCGCCGCCCATGTACAGGGATGAGGAAGACAACAAAAACTAAATGGAGACTACAAAATCATTCACGGCGCGACCAAGGAAGACTGCGAAGGGGGATTGAGAGGCATACAGCGTGGGGCGTAAGCGTCAGGCACGCTTTGTCCTGAATAAACGTCACATTATTTTTACAAGAACACGGGACGACTTGACACTGCGCCCTCCAGCGCCCAACCAAAATGGCGCCAAATAGGCAACCCAGAGTCTTTCATCGGGCGATTGTACCTCCGAGTTTGACTCCCTTGACGTGGGCGCATGGTTGAAGGGATGAACAAGTTTGGTTCCAGACCTGCTCGCTCAGACCAGCTACGGCTACGTCGGTTAGCCCTGTGGCACCATGGCGGAAGGGAGGGCTGGTGTGTCGCAGACTATGTCTCTGAGGCTGGGCCTGGAAGATTGCAAAAGGGGAAGCGCGAGAGGGGTCTTGGACACATTCAAGACACACTACCGGGCGCCGTCTACCTCGTTCCTCGGGGCTTCTACGCGCTGCTGGGTCGACTTCGCGAAGCCATACGGAAAAAATGGCTCGTGGGTTGGTCTGTTGGCGTTGTAGGTCGCACACACACACTCCTTTTGAAGAAAATATAAATCTCTTCGTGGCTTCCTTCACTGTCTTGCGTGCTGCGTCGTGACATTGTAAGATCAATAGAACGTCTCGATGCGACCTTGAAGACCCCAATGGAGTGAGAACGCAACTGTATTTTCGCATACTTTTACGTACCCGTCTTCCTGACCAATGTCTCGCAGGGCATTGCGGTGTCTGTTGCGTGGCCAGCTCGCCGGCACGTGTTTGGGCGAATTTGACTCAACGACAATAACGTCATGGCCTGCGCGACATGACTCTCGACTGACTTGCACTGTACTGTAACTTCGACGACAGCGGCGCAATGGGTTCCTTCTTGGCATTTTCCATGATGGGTCTCTTCCCCAACGATACCTTACCTCAATGTACGAAATACTGTGCGTGTATGCTGTAGGTGGCACAGTCTAGCATGCAGAAGCAGTGGACCTCTTACGTCGAATCTTCTCGCATTCGCTCCCGGCAGTTGGGCCCCCGGCGGCTTCACATTCGGGAGGGGAGGAGCAGGCAGTAGATAATATTGCGCCGTCGTGTACTTTGACTCCTGAGCAACGCTTCACGGTTGCCGAGTCGCGAGTGTGGTTTTCCCTCGTCGCTGTTTGCTTGGCACAGTGCAGACTTTGTACGAAGTACAGTACAGTACACTCACCTGTGCCCCTCAATTATCTCCGCATGGCCCGGCGACAATGACGTAGGATGATGGATAGGAGCCACTCTACGTAGCGGGCTTGCTATTGTCGCCGTTGCGGGGGGTCCTTGAGGTTTGAGTTGTCAAGGACACTTGGATGAAAAGTCACATCGCGTGTTGGCCACGAGCCAATCTGGGCAGTCAATAATATCGCATGGCGCGGCATAGCAGATGCGCATCCACGGATGCACCGCCCTTTCATCCAGCACTCCGTGGTTGTGCCACTGCTACCGACGTGAGTACACAAATTAGCACTGCCGGACACGAGCCCTCGATGTCTTGGATGTCTGCACGCAGCTGCGCAGAAACCGCATCACAAACTCGCGCAATCAGTGTACAGTAGCATCGCCGTGAAGCACTCCTCTTCTCCACGCGATTGCCAAGCCAACCGTCCGCAGGCGAGTCCGCTTTCTGTCGCGGACCCGCCCGATTAGACGGCGCCGTGGATGAGATGAGATGCCCACGATGCCCTCGGTGCCCCGATCGGACGCGCAACGTGGCGTGCATGCATGCTGTCCATACGACCCCCAATCATGTAGCGGCCCGCCATGCCATCGCGCCGCTTGTATGTGCGCTGTGCCGAACGGGGCGGATAGAGAGAGGCGTGCGGCGCGCTGCATCCCCATGGTCGTGCTGCCAACGCTCTTCCCGCCTTACGTCCAAAGTGCGGAGAAGCACCCTGGGCGATTCGATGCAACCAAGGAACGCATGGTAAAAGCGTGAAGCACCCATCATCCGTCAGGCGTCATCACACCGTACTCGTCTCGTCCCTTTTCTGCCCTCGACCGTTGAGGTATCACGGATTCATCGCACCTCCGCGCAGTATTTCCGCGCAAAGCCAGCGAGCGCTCAGCATCGACAGAGAGAGACTCCACAGCGAGAGCACGAGACTTGACCGGAACGCATCCGCAAGCGCGTCGTATCTGTAGATACGTACCTTTTGCTATTCTCGAACATTGCGCGATTAATCGAGGCGACGACTTCGAGACCCGACAGCTTTCTTGACCATGTGGCAGCCCCAGTCGCCGACGGACCCTCCGCGATCGCCCCCGGTTGCCGACGGAGCGTCCCCGAGAACGCGGAATCCGGGCCGGCGGTTCGGGCAGGTCATTCGCCTCAAGGCAGAGTGCGTCGAAGAGTACAAGGCTTGCCACGTCAAGATCTGGCCCGAGGTTGCTCGGCAGATCAAGTCCTGCAATATCGAAGACTGTAAGTCAAATTGGGACTGCCGAGAGTTCATCAACGGCAGTGATGCTGCTTGCTCCTCGGCGCCTCAGGCCAGCTTCACTTGATGCCATCAAGTTTGTGACCGCTGCAAACATGCCTGCCTTTTGATGATTCGTAGAGAAACTCGCTGACGGCGATCCTTCGGGGCTCCTTGTGGTATAGACAGCATATGGTACGATGATAAGACAGGCTTGTTGTTCGCCTCCTTCAAATATCTCGGTTATGACTACAACGGCGATATGCAGCGCATGGCCGAAAGCCCCAAAGTCCAAGAGTGGTGGAAAATGACGGACAGCTTTCAAGAGAGTCTCATCGACGGCGCTGTCGGTTCTGCAGCAGGCGAGCCTGGCTGGTGGAAGCCGATGGAGGAAGTCTTTTACCAACCATGATGTATCGTACCACGAGACGAGCCTTTCGAAATACCCCGGACCGAGGTATCGAGTAGAGCGCATGGAATTCTGGCGGCATTATGGCGGTGTGTGAACGAAGCTGAATGGCAACAAGGCAGCAGCATAGTGCTCCTTGATGTGCTTGTGGACCGAGCGAAGACGGGAAAGGTTGCTTCGACTTGTGCTGTCATCTATCTCGAAAGTTTGAACTCAGCAAATGCGAATGAGGAATCCTCAACAGGCTAAAAGGACAAGAAATACAGGATCCTTTACGAAAACTATCGTAGGCGTACCCCGCGTTCGAACCTGAAATTGTGCAAAACACATAAAGAATGGCGAAATTCTAGCCCCGGCGTTCCCCGAGTTCGAAGTTGCGAATGCCGCGAGCACGAGAAACCTTCTTTTGGTCCTCTTTTCCGAGAATCAGGGAGCGGGGACGCAGTCTACCATCGCAGACTACGCAGAGAGTTTAGGGCTGCCTGCTTCCTGATAGCTTTGCGCCTGCCATCGGGCTTCTCGAAGAAACGTGATTGCCAAGCAGAACACCTCGGCGTCGAGAAAAACTGACCCACGTCAAATCCTCTGGGAGGCCGATTATGGGGAGAGATGGGGCTGAATCTTGGTCTCAGCAGAAACATCACCTTCGACATGTCGAACCATGCCTATCGGTTTGATGGACTTCAAAACCCAGTTTTTGTCAGCAACCCATCTCATCCCAATTGTTGATCACTGACAGACACGAAGGTCATGAAGGAGCCTCGGGACCTTGAACCCTGAATATTGTGGGGGTTCGTGGAGAGCTTATGGCTGGCTTTGTAAGTCGCAAAGACGATGTGAGTTTGACGTAACCGAGAATCACGAGAAAACAAAAATGTAGGTACGAAGTGAATCTACTCACACGCGCATGCTCGTATCCGAGCAGGCCAAACCTGGTAATTCTGCGTAATGAGACATAGAAAATCGTGAATATCTTGCTTGACAAGCGACAAGCCAAGGGTGAGGTTCTCAAGCCTCGGAGAGGCAGACTCCCCAGTTTGTTTCATCTCGTCTTCGAATTGTTTCCATGTATGATCGTCAAGATAGTAAACCCGGAAGCCAGACGAGCCACCTGCGCAGATGAATTTCAGCCTTTTGTCGAGAAGGGCTCGAGAATACTCGGACAGCCAGCGGGTATCAGTCGGCCATATTGGTAGTGCCAAATTCCGAGAGGGATAGCGCCGTTACAAGAGTCATGTTCAAACACTGAGGGCGCGGGATCGGCCGTCGACTTGGACGATGAAAAGGAGGCTGACTCATGGCCTTACAAGTTTGGGCGTCTGAGTACGACGAATCATGCGTGGACAGCAGTCCGTGAAAAAGCGACCTGGATGAGCTAGGTTTGGCCATGGAGAGCGCAGAATCGTGTTTCCAACCGGCAATCGCGGTCTCGAGGCAACCTGGGCCCCCGAACTCTCTATCAAAACTGAGAGAGGTTGAGAAAAGTTGGGAAAGACAACGTTTGACAATTCACAAGGCGCGTGACCGCAGCCGATGAGATTGTCGTCCCCGGAGTGACGAAGATGACAGCCCAGTCTCGGATGGCGGCTCAGACGCCCCTGAGAACATGATACTAGGCGGCATACATACGCAAAGACAATTGAGGGGGAACGGCAATACGATCGCGTCGTTATTGCTGCAGTTGGCTGAATTTGAAACTGATTATACGACGGTGGCCGGGAAGGCGTACTTGGAAAAACCTTGGTGTTGAGGAATTCGTGAAGCGAGAGTAGAAGACTGGGTGGCCATTCTCACCGGCCTTTGCACAGACGTCGAGTAACGCCACGTAATCTGGGAAGGCGGGTTCATCTACAAAATGTTAGTTCGAAATGTTGGAACACTGTCCAATTCGAAGACTTATAACTCCTGAGATACGCTCTTCCCCCGAGCACCTTTGCTCGTATCGCCATGGCCGGGCGAAGGTCCATATTTTGGTGTCGTGCGCGGCAAAGCAATGATCGACGCTGTACCTGACAGTTTGGACAGCGCAGATCTTTGTGACAATACGCGGGCTAGTATCAGCCGAGACGGAGAGATGAGACGAGAAAGTTCCATTTTGAGTCGCGTGGCTCCAGCCCAGGGACGCGCCACTTTTGGCCGCAGACGGAGGGCGTACGACAATGGTAAGAACTTCTTAAGAACGTCAAGAGCCGTGTATTGTAACGATGACCTTGTTTTGGAACAAGACTGTTGCACGGACGAGGAGATGGATTGAGCTCGGATGCGATGTTGAGCCAAAGATAAATACATGAGGTTTCATTGGCGATGGGGAGTCGCTTGCTGCCGCGGTGTGAAGCAGCATGACACAGAAGGTGCTTTCCCAGAAACCAGGTTCACTCCTTCCTTATCGAGGCTGCAGTTACTTCTTGTAGATGAAGGGTACCACTGTATGCGAGCTGCGACGAAAAGAATATCAGCCAGCCTGCGTGGTCTACAAGCCGGGTACATGACATCGCCGCAGCCCAATTGCCTCGTTGCCTTACTCGTGGCATCTCGGATGGAAATTCAGCTACAAAGAGCAACGCGGCCCCTTGGTTGATGGAGCAGTAGACTTACTCGTTGTCGTTGCCGTCCAAGGTTACCCCTCGCAGCTGACGCATCAATGTGCGCCCAGAAAGGCTGCTCACGAACCGTTCGTGACGAGGAAAGGAATACTGTTCTTCGTACGCACAGGCATAATGTAGGTAAAAGATACGAATGCCTGCGGAGGCATCCTTTTTCTTGTTTCGACTCTTTGCTTCGTCTAACCATTCAAAAGGGGTAGCAAGCTCACCGGTAACTTAATGACTCGCTTCACCCTTCGCAATGGATTGCCTACACAAGCAAGAGTAGCGATAATTATTACGTGACAACATTGCTCATGATCATTGCTTTGGGACACGCACGTCAAGAAGAGGGTGCGCATCATTGTCAGAAAATTTGTGAGCCTCTGCCTCGACTTCCTTTTCTGTCACTGCCGGGGAAGCAGGTCAGCATGTGCCTCTGCATGCATGGACAAGTGCGGCTCTGGTCTGATATTCGTAGGCTACATACAGTACAGTAAGAGCACCACTGTCGCTTGAAAAGAGTATCGCCACTCCAACTTCCAAGGCATGCAGGAACACGAACGCTAGCGTTTCCGCTTCGGACCCGGATCCTTCGTCACGATGCATCGCTGCACTCCACAACCTTGCTCACCCCAAGCAACTGGGGCACTTGGCGCTTGGCGCTCCGCTCTGCCTCTTGCTCAAAAAGAAGAACGGACAGTGACCATCTTGAAAATGGCGCAGGGATTCCATCATCGCGGACCCGCGCAGCCGCGGTGGTGAGCTAACAAGCAAGGGTCTCCCTCCCCGCCTCTTGTGCTGGCCCTTGACTGAGACAGGTTCGAAAACCAGCTCGCAACTAACTCACGGTATCGGGAGCTGGAGAATACCATGGCCGCATGGCTATATTTAAAGCCATGCAGAAGGGCTGACTTCTCCATATCCGCCACTGGCTATGGCAGCGGTCCGGCCGCGCTCCTAGACCCGATCTTGTCTCGGAAGCACTGGCCGGCCAACTTGCGGACGTTTGCTTTTTTTGCAGTTGACAGGCTGTTACGCAGTACAATACCTATTGTACATACGTATTCGTACTTCGATTTGAACTGGAAGTGGCAGGCAGAAAAAGACGACTCTTGTCCATCAAGGCGCACGGTTCGCCCGGACACGCAGATGTTTGCTCACATCTCAATAAGCGGCGAGCGCCCTGCGTCGCTGCGGCGGATATTGCCCACCACCATCTTGGTCGTACCAGGACGCGACATGGCTGGACGATTGCGCACGGAATAAACAAAAATGCTTTTTATCTGCTGCACTCACTGGTTGCTGCCAAAATAATACGGCATGCCGTGCCCGCCGTTGCCATTGCCAACGGCTGACCCAGAGCGATGCCCCTTTTTTGCATCTTGTGTCCAAGGACCACGCCCCGCTTTCTCGGCCGCACAGACTCGGGCGTATCATGTCTTGCCGACGCGCTGCGAGCCCGTTATGACCGATCGCGCAATAAGTGTGCAGTTTTGCTTAGCCTAGGTTCTGTACAGTAGAGCAAGATACGGCGAGGTAAGCTCTTGCAAAGCCTGGCCTGCTCTAATCGTCAACCTTCAATTCAAACCTTATTGCTTCAAGACTAAGCATCATCGTCGGCAGTGGCAAAGGAGCGGGTGTCCCGCAGCAAATGACCCGGAGCTTGGTTAATGGCCCAGCCGCAATCCATGACGGGAGTCCCGTCATGCAGCCCTCTACTGCCGGCGAATCACAGCGCAGGCCGGCGCTGGCAGACGAGGGCCGATGCTTGCGTCGGTTGTCCCTGCCGAGCAGAGGCCGCCGTGGTCTGGCCCGGAGCAGACTAGCACTGCATCAGCCACCTTGTCCCGTCGTCCTCCAATTCGTGGTCAGTGGTACCTGCAGCCTTCGGCAGGTACCCGCTCTGTCGCGGTTCAGCTGCGCAACTGTCCATGTACGGGATACAGCCCGCCTCGCATACAGGGTCCGTCATGGGGCTGCCCGCTCCTGTTGCAGATAACCTGATACATGCCATGAGGGCAGGTCCCCGGCAGGGGTCATTGTACTTTGTAATGTGCCAGGTGCTCTTTGTCCTGCATCTCGCCATGCCTGATCGTGCCTGCCTTGGCCCATCTACTCCGTCCTGCCCCATTATAGCGACCTGCCTCACTTTCAACTGCACACCAAGCCAAGGAAACCTCGACCTGCCTAGCCGAGCCACCTCCAATTCGGGTACAGTGCATGGGTCATCTCGAGTAAATCTGCTGCCTCATTCTCTCGTACTTCGTGGTCCGCACCTTACTTCGTAGTCCCGCAGTACATCGTACCTTCCATATACCATTCTCGCCTGCACGTGGACTCTATCCTTTCCTTCTTCGCAGCCCTGCTTCCTTTTCCTATCCTTTTTTCTCTCGTATGCTCTGCCGCTTTCCCCTCTCACACGCTTCCTTCCACTTGCCATTCTTTCCTTGCCATTCTCTTCACTCGTTCGTTCATTCGTTCATTCGCGGCTCATCACGCTCTTTTACTTTCTCGTCGTCCTCTTTCCAGAACTGAGGGCAAGCGAGAGCTGGCTGCTGCCCGTAGTCAATAATTTTAGCTGTTTCCTTCCAGTCTTCATCTTCACTCTCAGATCAGGCCCGAGTCGGCGTTACAGGTAAAAAGTGCCCTTCCTCTCACGTTGCTGGTTGGCCTAGTCGTCGACTCGGCGGTGCCCACTCACTGGGGTGACCTGAACAATCGATGAGCAGCCTCCCAAGTCGGCCTGAGATAACCCTTACGTGACTCTTCCTGTCTTCCAAAACATTCGACGACCTTTGCCGCTCGTGCTGACCTTGCTCCCACCATCTCCTTTTAGTCCCTTGGTCTCTTGGCCTTCTTCGCCCACTTGGCGCCCCATCTGAAACACGGACTCGGCGCAAGACTCATGACACGGGGGACTGCGCAAGCCACGAGACAATTAGTCGTACGCAACGCCGACATTCTAGATCGATTCTTGTCTTTCTGCAACCTGCTCAGAGCACGTTCTCGCCTTGCTGTCGCTTCCTTCTTTGATCGACGTCTAGCTGGCTTTGACAACCAAGTGCACGCTTCGTCGTTTTCAAGTCCCTGGCGAGCATGCTCATTCTTTACCGCCTTCTTCACAACTGCCACCTTCGCACTTAGATCGACTCCGTCTGAGACTTGAAGTGTTTCCTGTACGTGAGCAGCCCTCTGACTTACTCCTAAGTTGTTCTTCTCGAGACCGATGAGCCAAGGGACTCCCCGGTTAATTCAATCGAGACGAGCACTGTTGCGCGCAATCCGAAAGAGTCTTTGGCCGCATGCGACCCATCTCTTCACACCTGACATCTTCTCCTTGCAAAAACTAACACCGCTGTTCAGAGCCCAGCAATATTCCCCAGTCGCAATTGCGTATTTGACGCAAGCCAATCTCAATCTGCGATACGGACGATCGCCATTTCTATTAGAGACCACCAATCCGTTGCAATTCCTGAAGTCGGGCGTTCATCACCAGGCTTATCGCTCATTCTGACCTCAAGTACGACACGATCGCACTTTCATGCCGTCCTACGATTTTTCACCCGACAAGAAAGTCGACTTCAACGGGCGTTTGGGCTCAACGATACATTTTGTTTTGTCAATCGTGACACTGATTGATAAGCCGCAGCTCCTGTCAGCCAGGCGCTGAGGGCTTTTGCCCGTGGAGCTGGGCTGCGCATCGGCCATCCGTCTCGAGCCGGACGGCCGGTCGACTCGAGGCAAGCTCTTGAAAGAAGTAGGAAAAGCAGATGAGTCAAACATACAATGGAAGGGATATGGAAGGGCAAAGACCGGTACCAGGATCCGTGCGAAGAGCGCGAGAGCGAGCTCAGGCGGGTCTGCCGCGTGATGCGACTCCTCAACGTCAACCACAGCAAGGAAATGTTCGCCAATTAACAAAGGCCGTGACGCCGTCCAAGTCATCGAAACGTGCGTCGCGGCAGGTTGGGGATACGAGCGCAACGGCGAACTCCCGCACCGTCGAAGTACCTCAATGGCCACTTACGGGCCCTTCCACAACCCTCAACTTCGCCCACCCGAAGACACGCTCACCGAAAGTTGTGCGATCACAACCGGATTCCAACAGACAGCCTCGTCCTGTCCCCTCGGTCACCGACCTGTCAGAATCCCCGCAAACCTTCTTTTTCGGACGACCAAGCTTCCCAGACAGTCCGCAAGAAAGCTTTGATGGATTTAATGCCATGTCACCTGGCGAGGCGTCCAGGCGGACTGTCTCATCGGCAGGATCGATTCCCGATTTTCCCATACCCGCTGCCTCCGTCCAGTCTGTGCCTTCCAGGAAAAGCACAATATTGGGCCCGCCTCCGTCCAGCCGCCGCGGGTTGACCACCATGTACTCCAATGCCTCTTTGGTTTCGCCGATCCCTGAAGAGAGCCCACGATATCGGCTTCGAGGCTCATACGCGTCCAGCGCAGCAATGCCAGAGACCTGGGGCAATACTTCGTCACCGATGGGTAGCCCCGACTATAGCGACGGCTTTTTTGACGACTCTGCGACTGACCGGAGCAGAGACTCGACTTTGGACGATTTTGAGGACGAGGGCCAGCTGGTTCCAACTTCAAAGCCCGGAAGTAGGGGCAAGTCCGGCCTTAACAAGACGATATCAATCTCTGACCTCAAGGGAGGTCTAAAGCCCAACGCGAAAAAGCTGCATCCCATGGATATATCTGCGACTTCCATCACAGCGTTTCCCATGGCAGCACCGACAAGAGCTGTCACCCCGCCATCCAGGAATGGGCTGACGCCGGACGCAATCTTGCAAGCTTATGCCGCGGCTTCCTTGACCGATGCTACCGACTCGCGACCCGGCACCGGATCGCAAGCCTACCCATTCCCAGGCTTGCCTCGCCCCCCGAGATTTGATGCCGATTCCGCCCAGCGTGGTAGCTTGACTAGCTTACCAGACATGATCCGGCGTGCGACAAGACTGGCTTCCATGATTGACAAAGGAAAAAGACCTGGAAGTCGCCTTGGTGAGCTTAATCAATGGCATTCCGAGAGGCTGGCGAGCAGAGACGGAGAGGCGTCTCTCTCTGGTACGTCAATTGATTACTCACTCCCCCTTACCAGTAGACTAACACGGTCACAGACATGCTCGCCGCTTTTCCACCGCCAGTCAACTCGCCCCGGAATCTCAGTACGGCAACGGGTAGGGGCTCATGGGCACGGTCAATTTCGTGGCCGATGCAGACCGACGACACCCCTCCAAGCCGCGGGCGCTCGCTGAGCACTCAGTCCGTCACTGGTCTGGAAAAGAAGAGGCCCCGACGCTGCTGCGGCTTGCCACCCTGGGCGTTTGTCCTTCTCATCATTCTTCTTTTGTGCATTGTCGCTGCCGCCATTGTCGTTCCGCTCGAGTTCTTCGTGTTCAAGAACCTCGGCAACAAGGGCGGCCCGGAGGCGAGCATCGAGAATTGTCGTGCGGCATTACAGTGTCTCAATGGCGGTACCAACTTCGTGTCAGCGGGAACGTGCTCATGCATATGCACGAATGGGTTTACGGGGTCCAATTGTGGCACTGCCGGAACCCAGGGATGCACGACGACGAACATGGTGGCCACGAACCCTGCCGACAGCATCAACAACGTGACACTAGGCAGAGCCATTCCCCGACTGATTGAGGGAGCCGCGACCAACTTTTCGGTTCCCATCTCCGGGACCGCCCTCCTAGCCAAGCTCAACGCCGGTAGTCTTTCATGCAATGCCCAGAACTCATTGGTCACCTTTGAAGGTCGATCAGCCAGGGCCGCCCAAGGGCCAGACGGCACTGCGGTTGGCTCACTCCGGGCGAGCTTATTACAAAACTCGAAAGGAGAAAAGGGAAACCAGAATCTTGATGATGACGAGTACATACCATCCATCCCAACAATTATCCTGATTCCACCCCCTAAAACGGTCACGGATCCCTTCCTTACCACAACTATAACCATTACCGAGCTGCCAGTTGCAACCACACCGAGCAGAAACCCTGCGACCGAGCGGCCGACGTTCACAGCGTCGGCACCTGTGCAACCACCACCCGGCACTTCGGCCGCCCCCACGTTACCACGCACACGTGGGCCCCCGAATGTGGTTCCAACAGCGGCACCGACGCTGGCCACAAGTGCCCCGCCCTTGAGCACGCCAACACCGATTCCCACGGCACCGATCCCGAGCGGCCCGGCGCCATCCGTGCCGGTCCCTGAGGGGTCCTTCATTCTCACCGAAGACGTCTTGGACTTTTCTCGAGTCGCCGTGTTGTTCATAACACAAAACCAAAGTGTCTCAGCGGGCGAAACGGCTCAAACGGCGCTACGACGACTCTTCAGTCGGGCGAGCAAAGGTGCTATGCAGGCCGGAAACGTGGTTACGGCGCAAGAGGCAAGCTCAGTCGACGTCGGAGGCTCCAACCGTGTCAACCTTGTGGCATTCAATGTCGACATTGGCAAAGGTCCTGTTGGGAAGAAGAACTTCTGATCGCCCCCTTTTCCTCAGCTGTGCGATGCACCTCCACCCTGTACATTTGCGACAACATCCACGCATGCCTCTCACGAGACCCGAGCATCATACCCTAATGTTTTGCAACGTGTTGGTAGAAACACGTGAAAAAGAGTTCGGGCTTTAATTTTGACGAGGTAGGGTCACGGCGCCTAAAATCTTGTATATACCCCCTCGAGGGGACCTCTTATCTGTTTCTCGTCTTTTTCTCGATTTCCGCATTTTCACGTCGCAAGCGACATCAGCGTTGGCGTTGACAAAAGAGATGGAGGGGATTGTTTGATACCATCCACGAAGTCGGAGAAGCCGCATTCAAAGAGCATGTGCCGAGCTTGAGGAAATCAAGAGCATCTTGGCCCGCACGGTCGAAGCCATGGCCGCGAGGCCTTATTTAGCTTTATACACTATTGTGCCAACCATGGTATCCCATTGAAACGTGATACAGGGTTTGTCAGATAGCCAGCCTCTGCAAAGTTGACGTAGTTTGAATACCGTTCAAATGCTTTCATGCTACATCCTGAAAACGCCATACTTGGTGTCACCAGGTTTGACCTGGTTCCGCCCACCCATCGCCGCGTTGAGACCCAGTCCGAGATAGCGGCGAGTATGTTGAGGTGGAATAATGCCATCATCCTAGCTGAAGTCAGAAACGTATCTTGGGAAAAGCAAAGAGTAACTAACCCAGAGGCGGGCCGAGGAAAAAGTGGCGTCGCTCTCGCGATCGATGCGAGCTTTGAGCTCTGGGTCAACCTTTTGACCGACCGTTTCCATGACAGAGGCCAGCTGCTCGCCGCCCATGACGCCGATGCGGGCATTGGGCCACATCCAGAGGAAGCGAGGGCTATAGGCGCGGCCGCACATGCCGTAGTTGCCGGCGCCATAGGAGCCGCCGACGACGACGGTGAACTTGGGGACGTCGGCGCAGGCGACGGCGGTGACGAGCTTGGCGCCGTGCTTGGCGATGCCGTCGCGCTCCGAGGCGGCGCCGACCATGAAGCCGGCAATATTCTGGAGGAATACGAGAGGCACGCCGCGCTGGGTGCACAGCTCGACAAAGTGGGCGCCCTTGACGGCGGACGAGGCGAAGAGGATGCCGTCGTTGGCGACGATGCCGACGCGGTGGCCGTAGATGGAGGCGAAGCCGGTGACGAGGGTGGTGCCGAAGTCGCGCTTGAACTCGGCGAAGCGGGAGCCGTCGACGATGCGGGCGATGATTTCGCGAATGGGCATGGGCTTGCGCAGGTTGGTCGAGGCGATGCCGAGGAGCTCATCGGGGCTGTAGAGGGGTTCATCGACGGAGCCTTGCTGTGTCGGTGACGGTGCCGTTGTCGTCACCGACGAGGTCGTGTTGGTCGGCCAGTTTAGGTTGGAGACGCAGCGCCGGGCGAGGGTGATGGCGTGGGCGTCGTTGACGGCCAAGTAGTCGGTGACGCCCGAGACGGACGAGTGCATGCGGCCGCCGCCGAGGTCCTCGGGGGAGACAACCTCGCCCGTGGCGGCCTTGACGAGGGGCGGGCCGGCGAGGAAGATGTGGCCCTGGTCCTGGACGATGATGGCCTCGTCGCTCATGGCGGGCACGTATGCGCCGCCGGCGGTGCAGGGGCCCATGACGACGGAGATTTGGGGGATGCCTTGGGACGACATGCGGGCCTGGTTGTAGAAGATGCGGCCAAAGTGGTTCTGGTCCGGGAAGACGTCGGCCTGATGAGGGAGATTTGCGCCGCCCGAGTCGACGAGATAGATGCAACTTATCTGCGGTCAATGGAAGGTC
>APKU01000141.1:0-30331 GCA_000472125.2 Hirsutella thompsonii MTCC6686
GACGACATGCGGGCCTGGTTGGAGAAGATGCGGCCAAAGTGGTTGTGGTCCGGGAAGGCGTCGGCCTGATGAGGGAGATTTGCGCCGCCCGAGTCGACGAGATAGATGCAACTTATCTGCGGTCAATGGAAGGTCCATACAACAAGGTGCACTGGGAGCGAAGGGGGATCACTCACGGCAGCTTGTTCTCCTGGGCGACGGCCTGCGCGCGCAGGTGCTTCTTGACGGTGATGGGGTAGTACGTGCCGCCCTTTACGGTGCTGTCGTTAGCGACAATGACGCAAGTGACGCCCTCGACGACGCCGACGCCCGTGATGATGCCGCCGGCGGGCACTTCGGCCTCCGGATAGAGCTCGTAGCCGGCCATCGGGGACAGCTCGAGGAAAGTGGTGCCCGGGTCGATGAGGGCGGTGACGCGGTCGCGCGGTAGCATCTTTCCGCGGGCCAGGTGCTTCTCGCGCGCCTTGTCCGGCCCGCCACGCTGCAGTCGTCGGGCGAGGTCCTGCATGCGGCCGACGACTTCGCCCATTTGCTGCTGATTCTGGCGGAACTCGTCCGACGACGGGTCCACGTTGGTCGGAAGCCGCGAGATGGCGTCGGCTTGGTGCGGCGGCGTGAGGGTAGCCACGCCCCGGCGGGAGATGGCTTGCTCATGGCTCTGGATCGACTGAAGCTGCGGTCGTTGGAGCGGCCGGGATTGGTGGTGATGTTGTCCGTAATGTTGTTGCTGGGCGAGGACGAGTCGGCATAGAGGCTGGGATTGGCCGCGGTGACGCCCGGCCAGGCGCAAGGCCGCATGCTGCGACGAGCTCGACAGGGACATTGTCGGGGGAGGCCAATGTCTGTGATGATGAACCTGTTCGAGAGTCGCTTGAATTTTTGAATGGCGGGAGTGGTGCGGATGGAGAGGGGGAGTGAGTGGGAGAGACAATCCGACGGTGGTCGGTGAGCCTGGAGTCCTGGACTGTCTGGCCATCTAAAGCCGAGCTGACGTCGCGAGAGGAGGTCGAGCTCGCGGGCCGAGACAAGCCGCCTTGAGCCGGGCCCTGTCGGTCACTGTGATGGGTGACCCCTCGGCCCAGCATTCGTCTTGCACCTTCCCTCAGCCGAGTCCTCCTTTTCTGCATCTTTACCCGCCACCCGGTTGACTTCTAGGAACTTCTGGTAGCTACTCGGGCCATTACACTGGATTTCATCTACGATATTGACTCGACAGAAAATTCGACAGGATGGCCAGCATTCGCACCCTCGGTAGGGCGCTGGCTCGCCCCGCAGTCGCCAGACAGCTCCGACCGACAACAATCGCCGCCCCCGTGAGGTGGCATTCGTCCAAACACCCCCAAGGGTTCGAGGCACCTACGAGAGAAGAGCTCGATGAGCTCCGCGAGCGAGTACAGGACTTTGCGCGGCGCGAGTTGACCGAAGAGGTGGCCGCCAACACAGACAAGAGCAATGCGTTCCCCAACGAAATGTGGCCAAAGCTGGGCGAGGCGGGCTTCCTCGGCATGACGGCCGACGTAGATCTTGGCGGCATGGGTATGGGGTATCAAGCGCATTGCATCGTCATGGAAGAGCTATCACGGGCATCCGGATCCATCGGGCTCAGCTACGCGGCGCACTCGCAGCTGTGTGTCAACCAGCTACAGCTCAACGGCTCGCCGGAGCAGAAGAAGAAGTACTTGCCCGGTCTCATCGCCGGCACGAGTGTGGGCGCGCTGGCCATGTCCGAGTCCGGAGCAGGCAGCGACGTGGTGAGCATGCGGACGACGGCCAAGGCGGTCGACGGGGGCTACGTGCTCAACGGGTCCAAGATGTGGATCACCAACGGGCCGGACGCAGACGTCATCGTCGTCTACGCAAAGACGCGGCCGGACGCCGGGTCCAAGGGCATCACGGCGTTCCTGGTGGAGACCAAGACGGCCGGGTTCGGGTGCGCGCGCAAGCTCGACAAGATGGGCATGCGCGGCAGCAACACGGGCGAGCTGACGTTTGACGACGTCTTCGTGCCCGCGGAGAACGTGCTCGGGCGCGTCGACGGGGGCGTCCGGGTGCTCATGGAAGGGCTCGACCTGGAGCGGCTGGTGCTGTCGTCGGGTCCGCTGGGCCTGATGCAGGCGGCGCTCGACGTGGCGGCGCCCTTTACCCACCAGCGGAAGCAGTTTGGCCAGCCCATTGCCCACAACCAGTTCGTCCAGGGCAAGCTGGCAGACATGTACACCAAGCTGCAGGCGTCGCGGGCCTACACGTACGACACGGCGCGAAAGGTCGACGAGCAGGGCATCATCCGCACGCAGGACTGCGCGGGCGCCATTCTCTACGCCGCCGAGCGGGCGACCGAGTGCGCGCTCGACTGCATCCAGCTACTGGGCGGCATGGGTTACGTTGAGGAGATGCCGGTCTCGCGGCTACTGCGAGAGTGAGTAATTCTTTCTCAAAATTGGGCATATTGCCAGAGTGTAAGAGTATCTGTACTCAGTTGCTAACGACGCGATACTTGTAGCGCCAAACTTTACGAAATTGGAGCCGGCACATCGGAAATCAGGCGCATGGTCATTGGTCGTGCGTTCAACAAGGAGTACGCCAACGCGTAAGTCGGTGTAATGGCGACCGAGACGGCCGGGAGATCACACGTGGGGAATCTTGACAGGCGACGGGATGAAACTGAACAAACTCGTGTGTCGTGGAGACGGGAAAGCGAAGGGCTGATGAGCATCATGTTTTGAGACAGGCACTGTGGGAGCAGCTGGGACGTGACCAGGAGTTTTGGTTTCGAAGGGCGCTTTCATTGCGGGTCATTAGAGCGGTTCTTTGATCTAGCTCAGCACTCATGTAGAGAAGGAACAGACATGGCTGTATATACAGGAATATACGGACGCGTGATGTTTGGCATGAAACAAGTGCAGTTCAGAAAGAGAGAGGTGTTTTATGTTGTGTGCACTTTTGGGTGTGAATCGAACAAATAACGATGGCCTCGAGTTACAAAGGAAACGACGATACAGTACAGACCAGGAGGCTAAAGGCCAGAGGGAAGGGGATGGAGACGTGTGCGAGAAAGTAGTCACGAGGACAGAAAAGACGGGACTTGCGAGACGGGAAAGCAGAAAACGCACGGTCTTTGGGGGTTTGATGAAACCGGGGGCTAAAGGCACGGCCGATGGTAAAGACGGGAGATGGAATAGACAGCCCCGATGCTCGGAAAGGAGACAAAATCGATAGCATATGCAGGGAAACGGATTCACTGGGGTCACGGGCAGAGAGCGTGCAGGAGTCGATGGCTTTCTAGACGCGGAGATGGGCGGAAATGTGGAGTTATTCTGCAGGTGGGGAGAAGAGCTGCTGCAAAAGAGAGTGTCTAGAATCGTCAAGAGAAATTCGATGAAATGGACGAGGGGGTAGGTCTAAAGGGAAACCTATAAAATGACCTTTCTGCTCGCGTGACTTGTACGTTACTGGAACTCTCGGAAAGGGAAAAGGCCCTGACGGTTCCATTGCAGGAGGAGTTCTTCGGGGGTATGTACGTATAAAGGGGGCATGTGGGTAGACCATGTGTGGACGGTCGAGAAGGCGACGAGGTTTGATATTATCGGACAATTCAAGGTAGCCTACGTCGTATTGTAGCTTCGTGTTGATGTGCCGCTCGTCGCTTCAGTATCTGGAACAGGCATGGAGACTAACTTACAGTAACTTACATACTGTAGTTACGTAGGAAAGAGTGCTGCAAGTTACAAGAACGTGCGGCTGACTTTGTGGCACAGACTTGCGGAGAATGGACTCCTGGCCCGAGGGAGATGGGCTTCTACTCCGTAGTCTGGAACGTCTTTACGACGGGCCGCCAGAGCGTAGTATTTAGAGTTGTTTGTGCCGATGAAATACGTTCTCCATTTTGAAGGTATTTGACATGGGAGTTTGCACAGCCATGTCTTGCCGGTGCAGTCTTATACCCAACTTCCAGTAGGTATTGTATTTATGCATGTGTGAAGTGGGAAAAGAGTGAATTGGTACCTCAAGCCCCTCCGCGGGACCCCCGATTGACCGAGCAGAACAGCGCCGAGCATCGACGCGGCCTCCCCGCGCTCGACTCCTCAGGGCTCCGCTCCCCTCTTGTCTTGGCCGCCGCTGTCGGGACCTGCTTTTCAGGGGTGTGTGTGGGGGATGGGGGACTTTTTTACCGTCGGTGCCGCTCGCTGCCCCGCTTGCGTGGGGGGTGCGCTTTTTTTAGTCAACATATCGGGGGGATGATACAGGGGAGAGGGGGAGGGGGGGGGGGCGGGGGGGTGGTGGGGGGGGGGGGGGGGGCGTGTGCGAGCTTGGCATTGGCACTCCTGAAGCAGGAGCTCTGGGCGTGCGGCCAAGCATTGAGTACCGGGTTGAAATCAAGTGACCATTTTCTTCAACCTGTTCTTCTTTACTTCGCACCTCTCTCTCTCTCTATCAATTTGTCCTCGTTGAAAAAGACGCACATTGTCCCCTCTAGCATCGTCGACTTTCCCCCTTTTCTCTTTCCCCTCTCTCGCCTCAATCTGCAACTGCACAGCTGTAACCGAGAACCAGAACCTGCAAAACATCCCCGGCGATCGTCGTCCGTCGCAGCTCCATTCGCCACCCTTGGTCCAGCATCTCCAGTCTTTTTTCTTGTGTCGTTGTCTCCGCCCGGCCCCTCCCCCTTCTGCCCTTTTTTTTGACTTCCCGCGCTCGTCCTTACTCATCTTTTTGGTCCGTCGACTCTTGGGCCATCTTCTTAAGCCGGGATCTCCCCCTTTTCCCATCCATTGCCAGACCTCATCGTTCATCGACACGCCGCTTCCAGCGTCTTTCCACCACTTCGACCATCACATATACCCAAATCTTCCAAGATACGTCACACAATGGCTGCCCGAACAAGCAGCCGCCTTTTGGCGTCCCTCGCTCGTACCGCTACACACCGGCCTCTCGCCGCTGCCGCCTCTTCTGCTCGTCCATCATTCGCCGCTGCCACTCGCAGTCTGCACAGAGTCCCACCGCGGCACGACAAGCCTGGTCACTACGCTCGAACCGATTCCGATGTCGAGATTGAATATCCAGAGGAAGCCGATTTGCCTCCATCGAAGCCTGTCCGCGGTCTGCCCGGGCAATACGTCAAGCCCACACTAGCCAGCTTCTCTCTCGACGGCAATGTCGGCCTCGTCACCGGAGGCGCCCGCGGCTTGGGATTGGTTATTGCACAAGGCATGGTCTACTCGGGAGCCGATTTGGCACTCGTCGACATGAATAGTAAGTCGCCAATCTCAGACATGTCAGCACTGAACATTTACTGACGTCTCCGCGCAGAGGAGGAGGCTGAGAGGCAAACCAAGCTTCTCATGGAAGCGTTCATCAAGGAGAACCCCAACGCCGAGCGGTATGTTCCAAACTCACGTTTAACAAAAATACTTCTAATTCGAGATTCAGCGTACCCAAGGTCACTGCACACTACGCCGATGTCTCGGACCCAGCGTCTGTAGAAGCTTGTATCGCCGAGGTCATTGCAGAGCACGGCAAGATTGATAATCTGGTCACCTCTGCGGGCTTCACGGAGAACTTCGAGGCCATCAACTACCCAATTGAGCGTATGCGGAAGCTGTGGGCCGTCAATGTCGATGGTACTTACCTGTTCGCCACGTCCGTCGCGCGTCATCTCATGGAGCGCAAGACCTCTGGCAGCATGGTCATGATTGGCAGCATGTCCGGCTCAATTGTCAACGTCCCGCAGCCTCAGGCGTAAGCTTTCCACAACCGTTGTTCACCATGCTTTTATTGATCATTACTAGTCCCTACAACGCTGCCAAGGCTGGTGTCCGCCATTTGGCCGCCTCATTAGCCGTCGAGTGGGCGCATGCAGGCATCCGCGTCAATTGCATTTCCCCGGGATACATGTTGACGGCGCTGACGCAAAAGATCTTGGACGAGAACCCCGACCTCAAGCAAAAGTGGACCTCGCTTATCCCCCAGGGCAAGATGGGCCAACCCGAAGACCTCATGGGCCCCGTCACTTTCCTGCTCTCCAACGCCAGCCAATACGTCACCGGAGCTGACGTGCGAGTCGACGGCGGTTACACCGTCACCTAAGGGTCAGCTGCGCTGGACCCTTTTCTTGGTTGAGTTTCTTGGTTGAAAGCATAAAAAAGTTGGGTGTTCCAGTGGAAGGGAGACCTTTGAGTTTTGGTCTCTGGTAGTTTCAAGTAGGCTCATTAGTCGGCGCAGGATCATACTAGACTTGTCGGGCATTTTGGTTACCGGTCATATCGACTATAATGAATATTACAGGCAGACGCTCCCTGCATGGAGAAATCAAAGAAAATGTTATGTCCAAATTATAATTTGCTGATAAAGTGAGCGCCGAAAACCGGAGGCCTGTCAGCAAAGAGTGATTCACATGAAAAAAGGTGCCAGAGCTAGTTGACCTCGAGCATTGGCGTTGCCACTAAGAGAGCGTCTTGCCCACACCCCCTTTTTTGAAGAAGTGCAGTTGACGACGCCGATCGCACACCGCGGGGAACATGCTGCACAGAATGTACGGTATTTCGTGCAATTGCGGGCGATTGCATCATAACGTGGCACTGAACAGTCGGTTGGTTGAGCAAGATTGAACGGTTTCTCCATTGATTGGCTTTCATTTTGGGCACTCTTCGTCCGTCACAGGAAATCAATGACCAGAGAGAGGACATTTTGTCGGACCGACGCCGATGACGCCCAAAGTCCCAAGAAGAAAAAGAGATGCGAAACCGTAGCGTGTCCTGAACAGCTCTCGACTGCGCAGACTGGCGGACGCTGAGCCAGCCCAGGGGCCCCCTCCGAGGGAGTGGGTGCGGCGATGATCTAGGGGCACATACCCTGTCAGCCGGCTTTCTTCCCCCCCGGAGGCACAAGGGGGTGTGTGGGAAAAAGAGGGTAGGGGTAAGCGGGAGAGGGTGTGTTGTGCTTGGAGATGCGTAGTGGGGAGAAGCATCAATATTCTTGACGTCTTCCCCGAATTCGAGGGAAGAGGACAAGGGGAACCAACGGGAAAGCGTGGGCTGGGCCGTTCATGTTGGTTCGGACTGGATCCCGTCGAACGATTGATCAAGTAACAAGTTTCGACGTACCAAGGGTGCGGGGGGGGATCGACATGTTCGTCATTGCGCAGTTGGAATTGACAGCTCTTTTAGGAGAAGTGAAGAGAATTGGGAAATTTTGGAGTGGAGTTGTTGTATTTGTATACATGTTGCGGTAAGAGAAGGGGGTTTCGTGCGTGAGTTTGTGTAGTGTGCAACGTCATGTTGTCGTAATGATGCATTTCTACAGCAGTGTACATACGAGGATGTGTTTGCCAAAGATTTGATGGAGTAAATAACCGCATCGTGAGCACGAGAGGTCGAATTCTCGCTCCGCCCGTAAATAATGTAGGAAGAGGAGGAGAGAGGCATAAAAGTCAGTCATTACTCGTCAGCTCTCAGAGTTGCAAGAGGTTAGACCTCTGCGTCAATGGGATAATACATAACTTATTTGAGCTCTTCAACTAGAAGGAAAAAAGTTGAAACACTTTTTACCTGCGACGCAGATAGGTCCAAACGCTCACAGTCGTCTTGGCGTTTTAACATTCTGCACCAGCCGCTGTCACGAGCTGCTAGTTTCGCAGTACAGCAAGCTCATGAATTTGTTTGTTTTCGTAGATTCAGGCCAGAAAGTCGCGATACGGCGTTCTCCCCCATCGGATTGCCTGACCTTGCCTTGCCGCACTGTTCCTGGTCTCTAACAAGTCGACGTTCAAGAAAAGGGGACTGGAAAGTGTCGAAAGACTCGAATTTGTCTTATTCAAAAAAAAAAAAGGGTGCCGGCGCTAGGCCGGGACATGGGAACAAAGCAAGACCACATGCAGATTAACCTCGCCGGTTCGCTTGCGATATCGGCGTCTACTGTAGACACGCCGTAAGCATGTCGTGCCGGTAATAGCGGTTTAATCATTGCTTCTTCCCGTCGATGCTGTCGCGATATCGACCGTCCGTTTATGTCAGCGCAACTTGTCAAGGTCTCGAGGACAGTGGACCAAGTAGAGAGTATCGCGGAAAGAGACGGACAAAATTGTACCTCAAAAAATGCAGACTTGAACACCATTGCGAGCGGCAGCTTATGTTGCGTCCCAGTGATTGAATAGGGCTCCAGATGACCAGAGATCACTTGAGAAAGACGATTCCTGGAAAGGCGCGGGGGAAGCCGGCGATAATAGAGCGCGCTGTCTAGATTCTGTTGAGACCGGAAGAGAGCTTAATATGGTCTCCAATAACCCTCTCGACTAGTCAGAGAATCACCGAGCTCAGCTTCTTGTTACTCGCTTCATACGCATGGTGACTCTGCTTGGACGATCATATCCATAAGCCATCCAGTTTCTGGTGATATTCTTTACTCCATATTAAGTTGCCAAGTTTAGACCCAGTTATGCCATCTCACAATCAGATCATCTATATACTGAGGATAGTCTGAGTATAAAATCTACTCACACCGAGGGCTTCATGAGGTGAAGGTTGTCCCTTGTTTCGATTCAAACCCAGGGGTCGGCTTCTTCTACGTCGGTCAGGATCCGCAATCGTTCATCACGAACCGGTGGCTCAACAAGACTCAGTGAACACTCAAGTTATCCCTTGTGGAAGCTATAAAATACCCGAAGTACTGTGGATCCGGCAGTTCTCTTACTGAAAAAATCACGGGCGATGCAGACGCAAGCATATACAGTAAGACGCACGCCCCGTCCGCAGACGTCTCAACCACAGACGAGTTGAAGGCGGCTTTCTACCTCCATTTCATGGGGTCACTTGTCCATCTATCGCAGCCAAGATGCTGGTCTCGACCTAGAGCAAGACGGCTCGCCGGAGAGGACGCTCGCAAGATACTATACGTACCACTCATCACTTATCATCGCCATAATCATGAACAAGACCGGTCAGACTTGGGGTTTGCTTCAACTCGGCCAGTTCGAAGGAACGGAAACCAAGGGGGACCACGAAATTCACCTTGTCGCACAAATTGCGATCGAAGGCACGACCAACAAGGGGCGGTTGCGAAGCAATCGGAAACAACTTGACTTCACGACAAGGTCAGGATCAGGCCGCCGGACCGAGCTCTCTCAAGCCTAATGCAGGCAATGGGAGCAGCCTGTAACCTTGGTCGTGATCTCGTCGCCCGTCGCCATTTGACGCAGTCATAGCCCAATGGCATCGGCTCATAGCGTAGGGAATCTGTCCGAAGCTCTGCAAGTGGAGCCTACCTAGACAACTCCATCGATGTGCTCGGAGAGAATATGATGGCGTGAATAGTCGCCTTACTGGAAGCGCTGGATTCGTCTCTCCCGGAACAGTCGTCGGGGTTCAGCATCCTCGCTAGCTGCGGCGGGTCTTGCGGCCTTTCCCAGGCGGAAGAGCTCCATGACGGCCAGGCCAAGGCCTAGACAAAGAGTGACTTGGAGCGAACCGCTGAATGAAAGACGAGCACCTTGCCTCTTAGAGACACATGGCGCTTTGGGATAGTAACTGAAGGCGTACGTGACTGGGAATTTGAGTTATTGGGAAGCCTGGTGGTCTTTGGACTGTGCGATGTTTAAGCGCGACGCGACGAAACGGAGAAGAGGCTCTCTGGCCCGAAAGTCCAGTATGAGCTACCGATGGCCTGGTTCCGGAGCTGGGAGAGCTTGTGACACTATACTGTAGTAGCACGCTGCATCAAAGTTGCCCGAGCCTGGTTCATTCCACTTAGAAAACCTGTCGATGATAAGCGCGGACCTTGATATCATCGAATTGTAGTATCACGAATAGATGTGACGCCGTCGACGACACTGAGTCGCAATGCGTTTACTATGCGTGAAGTTGCCAATGTCGGGTAACTCAATGCGCCATCCGAGTTGAAAGTCCAGACTAGGGAGGCTTTCGGTTCATTCAGTCTTCTCAGCAGGCAAGTTATCGTCAGATGGGAGCCCTCGCATCTTGAGAGTGGCTGAGTTGACACGCATGTCAGCGGAGGCAAAGCCGTTGTCGAGGACTCTAGCAACCCGCTTGAGGAGTCGACTATGGGGTCAGCTATGGCAATACTTGTTCGGTTCTCTTCAAGATATTGGCTGACGCTTGTTTCCACTGTACCCTGCTGCCCCTACGGACGCAAACCAGGCACCGGGAAGCGGGGAAAGATTTGGGAGTGTTGCAAGGTGCAGGCTGGTGGCTCGCCGTCGATCATTCTAGGCGAGGCAACCCAGGCCAGGGCGCGTGTTTGTACTGTACCGCATGTCTAGGCGGCTGATCGTTCCTCGTGCGTCGTGCATGCATCGAGATCGGGCATGAACGGTTCGCGTCCGATTGCCACTACGAGGCCCTTCGAATTTGCGGTTCTCCCTTCGCGTTGCCACCGGGCCGGCCCGTTCACCAGGTCGTGAGTCAAATGCGTGTCGCTCTGGCGTGTACTGTAGCTCGAACGTCGTGCCCAAGTTGTCGGGTTTCGGATGGGCGTCCCTGACCAAATGTGGCCCTCGACCCCTTCTCGGGGCGTCAAGGCGAAATGACGAGTCACATGTTGGAGTGCGATGGGCTGGATGCAGCTTGCAAATAGGGCCCAAGGGAGCGGTGCCCCTTTCTTTGGCCGGACCGCGCTGGTGGGATTTCCGGGCGAAATCGAGCAAGGGACTTCCTTTTTCCTGGGCTGACTTGAATATTGTACCGTGCGGTACTTGGCATCTTTCTTGACATTGCCAATGGCTCGTGAGCCTAATCTCTTGTATTGGATAGAGGGACCGACTCCGGACTGGAGTTTGAAAGTGAGCGACCGTGGTCTTGAACCAGTCGGCGTAAAAGCTCCCTGGGTGAGTTATCGATCATTGCTTCAGGCCCGATAATCGGGCTTACTCGGGCTGTTTCCCAGGCAAAGGTCTTCCAAGTCAAATCTGGCCAACCGGTTGAGCCGGTTCAGAGATAGCCAGGGGACCCTCCATCTCGCTAGTGGCAGTTGTAGTCGGTGCTTCTTGATACCCGACCTCAGGGTGAGAGATGTCTTGGACAACATGGGTTTCACGTGTCCAGAGATTCACCCCAAGCAATCTCGTGGAACTGTGCCGTGGTCTTGGTCGCGCGGGGGGCAATGGCACCCAAGGAGCTGAGAGGATCCGGAGCCGAAACGAAGAGGTTGCTCTTGAACCCCCTGCTTTTACCGTCCTGTTCATGGGACCAGGAGCCGTGGACATTTTGTCTCTCATCCATACTGGAACAAATTGCAAAACTGCGGGGTGCATGGTGCGTCGTCTGTTCGTGCTTCGTACTTCGTAGTCGTACAGTATTAATACCTCCATGAGCTGTTCCGGCAGTCGGCGGCAACGTGGGACTTTACCGCCTTGTCGTGGACCAGTCTTGATTGGTTGCGGACGTGGATGTGGTGGTATCGGCGCCGAGCGCGGTGCGGGCAGTGCAGCCGGTAAGGCGGCTCTTGAATGCACGCGGTGCCCACCCATTTCATTCGTCTCGCGCGCCTTTGCTTTTCTCCTGCAAGCTGGTTGAGGATGAGGGAGGGGAGCCTAGGGATTTGGAGGAGTCAAGGACAGAGTGAGCAGGAAGAGGGAACGAACCTTGAAAATCAAGGTACAATGCAGTACCGCGAGAATCAGGTACAAAGTACAATTACCGCCAGCCGGTCTCGCTCTCGCTCGCTAGCGGCTTGCATGGCCGCCCTTTACGGAACACCTTCCGCAGGCCCCGTGGGGACTTTGGAGGCTAAAAGGGTGCCTCTACCCGTCTACCGACAAGTACCTGGGGAATGCCCAGGACTGTATCTTTAACATGCTGCTAGCGGGGAATGGTACACTTGCCGGCAGGCAAAAGGTACAGAGCCAGTACTTGTCACTCCCAGGTCATCACCACTCCGGCCTCGTCGAGACGACAAGGAAGGCGCTGGCGGTCCAGGCTTGCCCAGTTGCGGGTCCCCTCCCAAGACGAGACTCACCGACCTCGACGGGTCCCGCGCAGTCAAGTTTCGCCAAAAGGTCTTTTTTCCCCTTCCGTGGTCCCTCTTTTCCCTTCTTTCCTCGTTCATCTTGTGCAAGTTTGTTCATCACCCCCAAATCTCCATACTCCTCTTCAATTCATTCTTCACCATTACATTACCTCTCCACGTCGTCCCGCATCGAGTCGAAACGAACCCCGGCCCGCCGCCCGCTCGCACGCCGCCCGCCTCCCCGCCGTCACATCTCGACTCTGGACTTGTCTCTCTTGCTCGACAATTGACACCGTCTGAACCCCCCCTGCTTTGATGCGGCTCTGCTCGTCCACGACAGTACCTCGTTCGTACCTCTACAGGCCACTCTCGCGGTAGAGGTAATGCCCTCGGTCGACCAGCCTACCTAGGTAGTCCGCTGTGCCTGTTTCCGTCTTCCCTCGCAGCACCCCGGTCCCAACTGAATCGGTCCCAGGTGAGCTTGATTAACCATCTTCACCCATATCCCTTCTTTTTGCCCTTTGCCGCTCTGTCGGGTTGCCTGCCTGATGACTGACATTGATGTACCCTAGGTCAGGTTCTCGTCACAAATAATCCAAACCTGTCTCCCCCCTTTCGTCGGCCTTTTCCTAGCATATCTCGTTTGATTCTGCCCGTGTCTCTTGCCGACAGACAGCCGGATCCAGTGTTCCACCTGTTACTCGGCCATAAGGAGAGAAACATACGACTCCTGACGCCAAAGCAGCGTTGTCATCATCGCCCCTGGTTTCTTTTTCCCTTGCCGCCCTTCTCGACTTTACTGTCGTCCGTTTAACAACCCCCGCGCGACGGCGCGCCTCCGACGTGCCACGACCGCCTCACAGCTGCTCTGTGCTCCGTGCGTCACTCAAGCGTCCGCGTGACCGACTAACAACGCAAAACGCACGCACGACCGGCAACAGGGCTCCACGCCTGCGCGTCGCCAGGGCTCGCCTTTTATGATAGAACGCTGTCGCACTTACACAGCATCACCCCCGCGACCACTGCTGCTTGTATAAGCGCTCAGCCCTGTCGTCAGCTGCTCGTCTCGCTCATCCCCCGCCTCCAGTCCCTCCACACGGAGCCCACCCGTCCCGATATCGTTATACGACACGGTCGCCGACCCCGACCCCGTCCCCTTGCTTCTCCTGCCCGGCAATCTCTCACGTTTGCTCGCCAGCAATCCCGCAATCGAATGCCCGCCACCTCTGTCTATCCATATCCGCGGTTTCACGGCGTTCTGATTTCTTTTTCGCCGGCCGCCGCCGCCTAATCATAATCCTGCAACCATGCTCTACCCGCATCGCTGCATATAAACTCTCGCACGCCATAAAATTTGGCTGCGCTGAGGCGGTTGTACTTTTCGCCTTTCCTCACCACACTTCGCCCATTTCCCTGCACTCTCCGCTCACCCCTGTCACCCACCTCTGGGGGAGGAAGGGGCCCCTGGTAGCAGCCTCTTCTGCCAATGGAGTCCAGCGTGCCCATGATCTTGCCCAAGGGCATCGTCATTAACACAACAGGAGTCTACGATGAGGTTGCAAGCTATTCCACGGTCCCAGCCGACAAGGTCTGGAAGTATTGGCACGGTGCGTCTCCAACAGATTTGCCTTAACCCTACTCGCCCCTTGTTCTATTCCCGCTTTCGTCAAGCTGACCTCTCCCTCGTGCTCCAGTGTATACCACGACCAACAAGAAACTCAAGGACCCCACGGCGCGTCGATTGGAAAACTTTTGGTGGCATGTGTGGGGTAGCGACCGTCGGTTCCTCAGTGGTCGAGCCCTGGCCCGCCTCTACGAGGATATTTCTGTAGGGCCGACCATTGCGCCTTTACAGGGACCTCCGAACCGGTGGGAGGGCCCAAATGTCAGTTTTACTGCGTGCTCGAGTATGCAAAGCTCCTCGTCTCTAATTCCGCAAGCAGGCTCCTCTAGTGACGAGGCAACTGGTCCTGGCACACCTTAGCCAAGAACGACTCGCCCAACAAAACCGCTTGCCGCCACCAGCCAAAAAACCAAGCGACACCTCAGTGCGAAGTCTTTCCTCCAGCGCCTCGAGACCGCCTGCCCCGCATCCCATCCTCAAAAAATCCAGGGGTCCATCTTCATCGGGACCCCGCCCGACGGCCCGATTCGTTTCGCCCCATGCATCAGCCGATGAGGCCGACAAGGACGGAGATTTCCCTTCCTCTGGTAGCACCGCGGCCACAGGGCTAGAAATGCCATTGGCTGCGCCGAAACGAAAGCCATCCCCAACGGCGAGCAAGAGGCACGTCGTAACCGGGGCCGGTAGCCGTCGACGGCCCGTGCTCGCCAGGAAGCCCAGCCCTCAATCGCCGGCCTCCGCAGGCGGCCTCGCGCGAGACGGAAACTTGCTGACAGGACCCCGATCTTCCTCTCAACCTCGACCGGTGTCACCCATTCCGGAGGGTGCCTCGCACTTGAATGGACGAGAGCCGCACGAAACCAGTCGCCCGGATGAACCGCCTTCGGGTCTTAGTGCCAAGGCTCTTGGCAAACGACCGGTGCCACCTGCAGCGAAGTTATCTGGAAAGGAAGGCTTCGGTAATGTTAGGAGCCTATCGTCGAATTCCTTAGCGGCCCAGCGAGCAGTAGCACGCGAGAACGTCTCGCTTCCGCGAGTGCAGTCATATGTCGGCGACAGCAGACATCCTGCGCTTTCACGGAGATCTAACACATCACCAAATAGACAAGCCGGGTTCTCGACTATGGCGACACCCCCGCCGATGGAACGCGCGCAGTCTCACAGCGGTCACAGCCGCTATTCTGAGGGCCGGAATTCTACTCAAGGTCTCTTCACCGGCGCGACTGCCAGTATGACAAAAGTCGCCGCTCAGGGAACCATCATTGACCAAGCTGGCTCATTGCCAGTCTCGAGTGTTCTCGGCTCGTCGCTCGACCAGCCTCTCTTCTCTCCTCCACCGATGGCGTCGTCGTTGCTCGAGTCTCGGCTCACACCAACGCAGCCCGGCTCCTCCACCAGTGTGCCGATGGGCCGGACAAGAAGCCAACTGACGCTCCTCCTCGAACGGGAGAAGGCTCGTATCGGCGACAAGTCACGGTCGAGAAGCTAGGAGACTCAGACCGTCGCTTTGTTTAGGATCGTGCATAGCTCTTATCGACATTTCACGGAGCGACTACCTTCATCTTGATTATCCGTCGCCGCCGCGGGAGACATGATAAATCTTAACTATATTAATGCCGGGCGCAAGTCGCCATGTTTTATCTGTTCAGTTAATGTATCAATACCTCAACAAGCGACGGTTTGTTCGCGGCATTAGAGAAAACCAACGGCGTTATTGGTAAGCCAGAGGATCTGGCGTAATAGGACTTGCTTCAGAAGAGACGAAAAAACGGCCGTGAGTAACACCACTTACGGAGAAGGACATGATGAAAAAGCCCGTGGTTCCGCTGCCTCTATTGACGGGGTATTTGCTTGAAAAGGTGCTGCATTGGCTGCGAGAAAGGCAGCGGGTGCACCGCGGTGTCGAAGAGTTCGGTCGGACAACACGGCTCATACGCGTCGTGCCAAGTCTGCATACGCGATGTGTTGCCACTGGGCATAGGTATAGCGTTTGAGTACTGATTTGGAACAAATTAGACATGAGGCAAGCGCTGCCGTGTTTGAGCAGCAACGAGAAGACTCTGATATAGCGTCGTATGAAGAGCTGCCAGACGATATGACAAGTTGTGTCTTGCTACCTAGAGTAACTTGATCGTAGAGAGCGACAATATCGTCGAGATCTCCTTCGTTCTTTGCAAAATATTACGTCTGACACGGCAATGAAATTCTCAAACGCCCATTTTTTTCGTTCAAATCACCTCGACACTCTTTGAATACGCCGAATAAGGCACTGCCTCTAAACTCGGGCACCGTACGTACATGTATTTATCTCTGAGAATCCGTTACTTGATATCATACTTGGACTTGGTCTACATAGAATCCAAGGGGGGGGGGGGGGGGGGTCAAGAGGATGATTATGATGAGAGAGAAAATGACGGGCGAGCAAATAATAGCGTAGCGAAAAGGGAAACTGCGTATTTCTGATGAAAAAGACATATTCTGACTGAAACCGTGATTTTTAGGCCCGCTCAAGTAATTACTTGGTCCTTTGTACACACACCGCGAACGCGCAAAACGCCTGCAAAAGATATCTCCCCTATTCCCCCAAGAAATCATCCTGTCGAAACAATCGTCAAAGGGGCGAGACACGCAACGCAAAAAAAGGAGTCATCCTGAAAGATTCACGACACAAACGGGGCGACAACCGCAGTCGTCGTCGTCGTCGTGGCCAATCACAAAACCATGGTCGGCACACAGGCAATTCTAGTCCTGGATGCCAAACATCTTGCGCAGCGCGCCAAACTTCTTCTTCCGGGGCTGCGGGGGCGACGCCGGGTCCGCAGGATCAGCGGCTTCTCCTTCTGCTGCTGCCGCTTCTGCTTCTTGGCGCCGCTCGTTGCGCAGGCCAGCGTTGTTGCCCTGCGACGTGTTGCGTCGGTGAAAGGGGACCTTTGCGGCAATGGCGCTGACGGGCCCGCCCGAGGTGGAGGGCCTGGTCTTGCCCACGGAAATCTTGTGCTGCTGCGGCTGCTCCTGCTCGTCGGCGCTCTCCTCGTCCTCCCGGTCCTGGTCCTCGTTGTCGTCCGGCAGCGGCCAGCTAGGCCCGCGCTGGTGGTTACTGTTGGTCCGAATGGCGCCGAGCTGCTCGGCAGACCGCTCGAGCTTGGTGTCGCGACGGGCAGCGCTCTCGCCGACGCCGCGCGAAATCTTGCCCGACGTGTCCTTCTTGCGGCGCAAGATGGACATGAAGCTCCCGCGACGGGATCCAGGCCGCGGGATTTCCTCGTCAGGGGGCGGAGGGGGTAGAGGCACGAGCGTGCCCCTGCCTGAACCGCTACGGTGCAGTGACGATGATCGGTCGTTGTTGCCAGAGGCCTGACGTTCCTCCTCTTGTCGCAATTGCGCGAGCGTCGGCACAGGTTTACTGGTACCGCGCATCGACTTGGCCATGCCCTTGCCCTTGGACCGTGGTCTTGGAACCTCCTCCTCATCACTCGAGTCGGCGAAGCGACTGCTGAAGATGGAAGGGCCAGCGTCATCCTCGTCACTCGAGTCCGCGAATCGGCTGCCGCTCTTACTCTTGGCCCCCTTCCTGCCTCCGGGAGATCGCTTGAAAGGGGACAGGCGCGCCATGGGGCTCTGGGGAACAGGGTCGGCTCGAAGTGAGCTTCGCATGCGTCCTCCGCCTACTGAGCTCGGCGTGCCAGGTGCCGAGGTGAAGGAGCCGCGTCTGAAGGCGGGGGGTGACATGGAGCGCAAGCTGAACCGCCCGCTACCTTTGGTAGCAGCTGGCTCTGGCATACTCGATCTCATGGACGTCCTAAAGCCGTGTACAGATGCCGAAGTGGCTCGCGACCTCGTGAAGCTGCTGACGCTGTCATCTGAGCCCCGTCGACGGTGGCTCGGACGGATACCACCTCGAAGGTCTTCCACAGATAGGTTCTGCTTGTGCATCTTGGCAGGTTTGTTCGCTTGAGACGACTGGTATGAAGCCGGTCTGCCGCCCTGTGACAAGGACGGCCTGGTTCCGCCGACATCGCCATCGTAGCCACTAGACCTCATCGATCTCCTCATACCCGCGCTGCCGGCGGAAGCTCCTGTCATGACCTGCGTGCCCGGCTGCTGCGGTTTTCTGGTGTTTCCGTTCGTCGTTGCCAAGCCATGTGGTGCGTTCCCTCGCAATGACTTCTTCATGCCGCCGCCTTGCTCACCTGAGATCCGAGCAGTCGGTCCGGGCTGATCAGCGCGCATGGATTGCCGAAACTTCATGCCGCCAGCATTGCGTGCGCCAGCCTGATTTGCAGCCATGGTATGACGTTTCTTGGAGTCGTCAGAAGTGTCGCCTGCCCACTTAGTCCCGGGCTTGATCTGATAGTTCCTTTCATTAGAGTCAAGCAGCAGCTGATTGAAGGGCTCTGAGCGGGTCTTGTTGTGCTTCGTCTTCTTTGGAGGCGTTGGCTCCTCGTCTTCGTCCTCGTCCTCATCTTCACTTGCCTCGGACAGGGCCTCGAATTCCAATTGTCGGCGCTCATCAGCAGAGAGGCTTCTCCAATACGCCTTGGCATTTTCCCAGTCGCTCACAGGTCGGGGCGACTCGCGATTCGGTGTAAGAGGCAGTACGGATTGATTGGGCTCCTCATCCTCAACCACTGGTGTTCTAACGCGCTCTCGAGATTTCTTGGAGAGTTTGCTCGGCGGAGGACTGTCGACGACAGCATCAAGCGAGAGGAAACCGTCTCCATCCGCGTCGACCGGATCCTCATACGCGTCGCTGTAGACACTGCACCGATCTGTTTCTTCCTCCTCCTCGACTATATCTTCCATTGCTACGCCACCGGCCAGAGCTGCAGGCTCCAGTGAGTGCGTCATTTGTGCTGCATCTGATCCCGCAGCTGCTGATGATTCGTCAAAGGGTTGGAAATCAGGAGTCTCCCGTACTGGAGAGTCATTATCCACTGGGAATCGTCCGGGGACAGGTAGCTTCTCGACACTAGACGAGCTGTTCTTACGGTCCTCTGACCCAGGACTTGGCCGCGAAATAGCGATAGCCGGCAACGCCTCGCCAATGTGAGAACCAGCATCAGATTCTTCTTGTACAAGAGTGTCAGGTTCAGACACAGGAGGCTCCGATGTGGAGAACGATAAAGTAGTTGGTTCTGGCGCAGCTGGCTGTGCGTCGTGTGGCTGCGATGCCGGTGGCTCAGCGTCGGATGGCTCCAAGGTATGCTTCTCGATCGTCTTTGATGGTGTCGAGTCGAGAGCTTCTTCATGCTCAGTAGAATCAGAATCCAGATCATCATCAGAACTTTCGGCCGACTTGGCCTCCTTATTGATCCCGTCAACTGCCGACGCGGGCGGAAGAGGCTCCCTGTACTTGGAAATGTTCGCTGCGTTTCGAGAAGCCTGTTCCTGGGAAAGTGCCGTCCCTATTGCTGCATCGGACGACTGGCCAGGACCTTGTCCTGTGGCTGTCTCAGGCATGACGTGCGTGGATGCAGGTCTCTCCGAGGGTCGCACCAATGGACGTTCTTCTGTTTCCTTTGTTCTCTTTTCGCGCACACTACCAAAGAGCGGCAGCGCGGGTCTCGGACTCATGGTCTCATCCTCGCTCAGGTTGACCGAGTCCTTTTTGGTGTATTTGGTAACAATGCTATGCCACGGCTTCTTGGCCTGCGGGCTCGGCACAAAGGGGGTTTCCGTATCATGAGTTTGGACAGATTCACCGACCACGACGGTGTTATTGTCATCCCAGCTTACGCGAGCACTCTTCTTACGCGCAGTGCTCGATTCCTCGGGCTGCAATGGGCTTAGGCATCGTCCCGACGTTTCCGGCTCCTCTTCGTCTGGTGACATGTCTCTCTGATTTGACAACTTCATGGCCGACTTTTTTGGAGAGACGGACCTAGGAGGAGGCTCGTGACGAACGAGGAGCTGCTCGGTGGTTGTAGCAAAGCGGGCCGAACGCGCCGGGCTCGCCGACGACTCTCTGGTTAAGCGGGTGCTGCCGAGCCTCTTAGACTCCGGTTTACGGGCCTCACCATTGGTAACGAAATCCCTGGGCTCGGAACGAGCGGGTACGGCGGAAACAGTTGATGGCGGTTGCGGGTGTCCATCCGGCTCGTCTTGCGCCGTATTGTTAGGTTCATCGGCGACGTCGGGCGAATGGGAGACAGGAGGTGGCGGCGCAGACCTCGTCGGCTCGTTGTCGTCTTGAGCCCCGAATGAGCCGACAGCCGGTGCCGGTGCGGCGAGGTTGGCCTGCTTCTTCTTCTTCTTCTTTTTCTTCTTGGGGGTTTCCTGTGGCGTATTTACGTCTGCCTGCGTCTCGGGTACCACGCTCTCTGCAGGGGCACTGGCTTGGCGTTGTTCCGGTACATCGACTTGAGACTCTTCAAGAGCAGGCGCTTGCGTTCTTCCGACCGTTCCACGGGAGAGGTGAGAGCCAGCTCTGCCTACCTCTTGCTTCTTCTTCTTCGGTCTTTCTGAGAAGTCGCCCACATCTTGAGACCGCGCCAGGAGTTCGCCCCGAGTGATCATCCGCCGAGAGTTCGGATCGTAGACGAGGGTTTGGTCGTCAAAGGAAGAAGAGGGAGAATGCGCCCGGGCTCGGGGGTATGAAAAGTTGATGGAAGGACTGACACTTCCAGGACGCGGCTCAGGGGCTGCGATCGGGGCGGGCTGCGCTATCACCTCAGATCTCCTAACGTTCCTGAGGTCGCCAGCAGTAGCGCCGCCAAACCATGAGCCGTGTTGTCCGTCCCTCATCTTCTCGCTGGCCGTCTTGAAAGGTTGAGTTTGCACGCTCGCCGCTCTCGGTCTCCCGCCGCTGATTCTCGAGTTTGCTGCGGCGCGGTCGACTTGAGGGAGGTTCGGAACTGGTGGGACGTTGCGCTCCCTGGGCGCAGGGCTTCGACCGGGCGAGGGGGATCGAAAGGTCCGCTCCATCATGGAGCCGACACTTGGTGTCCTACGAACTTGCCTGTGCGACAATCGTTCGCGGCTGGTCTGGGACGACAGCGAGGGGCTCCTTCGATGGGCGGCGCGTTTGGATTGGACCTCGGCGACGTTTGTGGGAGTCGTGGGACGAGCTCGAAGGGCGGCCGCCGCTGCCGCCGAGGACAGCGACATATTAGGATCGCGATTCAAAAAGGCAGATGCAGCAGCCGTGGCAGCATTGGGATTGGCTGTTTCCCTCGTCAAGGGCTGCATTGACGCCGAACGGCGTTTCGTCAGCGACGGCATTGTGAATAGCGGTGTTGATGCCAGATGGGAGGAGGAGGACAATGTGTGTGAAGTTAGGTCGCGACGAGATGACTTGGTCTCAAAGGACTACTTCTGCCAAGGGGAAAGTAGCTTCAACGTCCCGGGGGGGATTGGCCGAGACGCTTATCGAGACGCTTGTCGAGGCGCTTGTTCGAGTCTGGTGCGTCATGGGCCTCCCCGGGTCACCGAGACCTGGGCACCCCCCGGGGCGCCGGAACGGTCGCGAGCCAGAATAGCGTGTCGAGAGGGCGAAAGTGGCCGGCAGTGAATTAAGAAATGTGGGCTTGAACTTACCTGGACCGGAGGCGCGTGCCTTCGGGAGCTAAACAGGGACGGCATGGCGGGTGAGGTACGACGAACAAGAGCTTGCGGCTTCTTACAGGCTCCGAATCCGAGCCTGTGTATTCGTAACTTTACATAGAGGGGAAGAGAAGGAGAGGGGAGACGAGAGGGAATGCAAGGTCAGGATTAAAAAAAAAGCAATTCACGAGGGAGAAGGGGTCCTTGAGAAGCGGGCATTAAAATGAACAATGCACTGAAACGACGAATATCGGAGAAGGGTGGAAGGTGAATGAGAAAGGAGGCGGAGGGATTTTGCATCGATGGGCCTTGGTCGGATGTTGCGACGACCAGGAAGCCAAGCCGCGCAGGTAAAACGGCTAACAATAATGCCAGGCTACCTTATGCATGGCCAAAAAGGCATCAATCCCCCATGGTGTTCAGATGACGACACAGGCAGGGAAAGCCACCAAGCGGAATCAGCCAGGCGAGGCTAGATCTCACATTGATCCTCGACCCTCAACCTGTCCCGCCCCACTCTGCCAAGTGGCGCAGCTGCAAGTACAAAAAGTACGTACCTTGCCTACTGTACGATTACCGGTGGTACCGTACCAGAAAGAGCCCCTGAAGACGACATGGAAACTCTCCTCGTCAACTGCCGTTAGCACGCACAAAGGCTTGGTAAGTTAAGTTAGGTACCTCTAGTAAGGTAACTCGTATGTCCGGATTCTCTGTAGTCGCAAAGCCAACTTGGGCCGCCTTTCCAATCGTCGCCTAGGCGGCACCTTGGTAAGCTTCCCACCTCCCGAGCTCTTTTCATCCAGCTCCTACTCGACTGCCTGAGTCTTTACCCGTCGCTGCCCGTTCACCAGTTCCCTACTGTACAGTACGAAGTACTTCTGGTAAGTTACCTACCTAGGTACAGATAGATGCTCCGTTGGTCCCATCCTCTGTATGCAAGCCCAAGGCACGAACCAACCGCTTCACACCATGCTCCCGCCAGGTCCGCTCCCCCGAAGCTGCCGGCTACGTCAGACAAGCCCGCCGACGACTTGCGGCCTGGTCCGCAACGAGTCGCTCGTGGTTCATGACGGCCTCATCCGACACGCACCCCCCTGACCTGTCTCTCCAGCTCCACGCTGCCCTGGCCTTGCCGCCTTGGCAATCTCCTGTGCAACTCTGCCATTGCGACGCTGAGAAAAGCCTACAGATGATGTCGTGCAGCTTGGCCCTCGCACGCAACCCAGGGACCAGGTTCTACATGAAAATTCAACCCTTCCCATCTGTCCGTATCATCTGCGATCAATCTCGTGAATCTCCATGCTCAGATACATCCCCGTAGATCTGTCGATCCTCCAATAACCCCATGCTGCCGACCCATCTCATCCCCGCCCGCCCGCTTATCAAGTCAATGCCAAGCCTGCGTGATCCATATCCAACTGAGACCACGGGCCGCCGGCATTAAATAAAATGTCACTTACAACGTTGAGTCTTCAGTCTGGACACTTGCAATACTCGAGAACTCTTGTTCGAGGCCTGTACGAATAGACTTCCAACAACTACCATGCCGACATCATCGCATATTCCCTTGGGGAACCATCGTCCAGGTCATAAACATTAGTGTGTATTCGTTGCCTACATCTAATGAACCACAGCAACGCTTGCTAGACGGAGAATTGCCCAAAATCCCCCCGTTAAACCACACGCTTGGATTGATACGTCCGCCGTGCAACTCTTCCTGCATGGCAAATCATAACCTCCGTCCTGTAACGTGCCATGCTTGCATTCGTTTCGGATCGTCTCCCCACCGAAAGGATCCGATTGCAGGCATATCTTGGTGCCAGCTGCCATCGCACAGCTCTTGCGGGCGGCGCGCGAGTGAAGTCTTCAGCCCTGACATCCTCCCACAAGTTCCCAACCAGCTCAAGGGCCGCTTGAGACTTTTAAAAGTCGATGCTCGAGCTACACACCGCCCCGTGTTCTGCGTCGATGTGCACCCCTCATATCCTTTTCAGGAACAACTATATCCGAACTGAGATGGGAGGTGGCCGGCCGTTCATATCCGCCGTCGATGATGGTGGCGGCTCGGGGGCTACATTCGACGCTTGCTCATAGTCCTCCTCGAATCCGTCTTCCTCTGACTGAGTCGAATGACCATGCAGCGACCGAGCGTCTTGGTCTCCAGCCGCGTCTGCTGGGCCGGGAACAGAAGCGTTGTGGGCGCTCTGGCTCTTGCTGGCGATTTTGCCGCTCTTTTTACCTTTTCGACTTTTAGCCTTGGCTTTATCGAGCAACCTTTTGCGATCAGATTTTTCCTGACGATTCCGTCGATCTTTGATCTCGTAGTCCCGAATAAGAGCCCTGGGAGGCTCTCCAAAGATACGCTCGTACTCGCAAAACTCGCATATCCATACATCTTCTGCTTTTGGAGGATGGTGGTAGTAATTCTCAGCCGCGACTTGTCGGCGATGTTGTGCTGCCAGGTTCAAGTCCTGCTCGAGACGGCGGCGTGATTTTCGCCGCGACGAGCCTTCCTTTCCGCCGGCCACCTTTGAGGGGCTGTCCCGGAGTGTGCCGTTCGCTGCAGTTGAAGCAGACCCTGCCGCCCCAGAAGCGGCGGAGTATTTGTTTGACTGGCCTACACTCCGTCAGTATTGCATCCTTACGTCAGTCTAATCGACTTACCGGGCCATTGCACCGTCCCTGGGACTTGCGAGTCACAAGTAAAAGTGAATTGCGCTGACGCCGGGGTTGTTTTGCTGTTAATCGAATCCTGACGCAGAAGGCTCACGTTTTCTTGCCCATGAGAGGGCTGTTTCTCGGCGTTCGCTATGGCGCTGGAGATGATGCCCATTCCCTCATGTGCTGCGATGCAAAAAACAGGTTCGTATTAGTAACAACTAATAGTGATATAATAGAGATGATGCGGTGAGCCCGAAAGGGTACGAAGGGGGCACAAGTACAGTATTGCTTCTTGAAGTGAGAGGTTGCCCGCTTGCAAGAGAGGATACCGGACGCGGCGGGATTTAATAGGAGAGTAGGGCAAGTTCCTGTTGCCTCGGCAGGCTAAACAACTGATCCCGAAAAGGGCAGGAACTAAAGGCGAAGTGATGCACGTTCAGATGCAACAGCAGGAGCGACGCATAACAAGATGGACGAGAAATGAAAAGAGAAGAAGGGGACTTACGCGAAGTCCAGGGAGTACCCCCAACTTTAGCCGATCGAGTAGGCCAAGCATTATTGCCGTCTGGAATAGCTCGCAATGGGCTTCTGCCATTCCGTGAACGACCCAATCTTCCCCTTCCTGGACCGGAGAATCCCTGATTGTTCGAGATATATCCCCCCATTGTTGAGTAACCAGAAGAACCATGAGGGACTCTGTCTCCATGCAACTCGTTCGTGGGCGAGTGAACACCTGATGAGATGGCGAGTGAACCAATTTCGCCATTGAGTGAATGTGCAGGATTGATTGTCGAATCGCTGGCCGATGGTATCTTCCGCTTCTTTTTGTTGTTCGTGTTCTCAAAAGAATCGTAGCCGTCGACAGATGAAGCTGCCGAGGGGGGCGGCTGCGGATCAGCTGGCCGGGTTTGATCTGGACGGGACGGGTTGCGAGCGGCTCGACTGAAAATTTCCGGGGGAGATCGTGCGGCGAGAGCGCTGCGGACATGAACCTGACCGTTTTCTGCCGCCAGTGGGCCAATCCCGTTGCGAAAGTGGGTGATGTTTGGATCTATTCGCCGGCCTTGATCGACAGGACTGGTGGACTCTAGGGAGGCAGATCCTGAACCTTCCTCCTTGACGTTATATGGCGGATAGTAAAACAGAGGGACGGTATCGTGGGTCGAGGGTGGATATTTGATCGACTGCGCAACCTCGGGGGAAAGGCGTTCTCGGAGTCGCCGCTTCGGCAGCGGCCTAATAGGCCGATCTGGAAACAACGACGACACAGTATCGGGTGACATTATTTGGCTATTCTTTGCTGCGTTCCAGCGAGCCCGTCTTGTCAGCAGATAAGTTGCCAGTACGCCGGTGAGGCTCGCAAGTTGCTGCGGAATGAAGGATAGAAGGTACCATGTCCAACGAAGGACCGCAGTGCTTGACGCCATGCTTACAAAAAGCTCGATTCGTGGAGCATGCGCATCTGAAGGTGTGTAGGGGAAGTTGAATTTTTGCGGAAGGACACGGGCAGTGTTCGGCAAAGCAGAGGGCCATGGGGGAGAGCATACCCATCTATCATTGTACAAGCGGAGAGCTAGTCCAATCAGAAAAAAAGAGACGTTCCTGGAAAGCAGGAACAGTGATGCAAGTATCCGCTTAGGAAAGAACTAGGATCGGGGTCGGCGAGATGAAGAGTGCCTGCAGTGTTTACTGCGAGACAAACGATCGAGGTCGAGACGAGGCGGTGGCGCCAAAAGGGCTCGTTTGCGTCGGGCTCCAACGGCCGCGGCTCTGTGAGAAAGGTCAGACTTTTTTTTGATTGCAAGACTCTCACGAGTAAGGCAGATGAGCTGAAGACAACCGCGTAGCTGTTCGAAGCTGGAGAAGGCAGGCGGTTGACGTGGTGAAGCGACGCTCTCTCCATCGAAAGTGCTCCAGGAGGGGGTTTTGGTGAACTGACCTGGCCATCCACCGGACGCAGGAGCGTACCTCGGTTCGAGTTCACAAACAGGCTCCCACCCGAGAGATAAATCAAGAGAGGTTCTAGCGGGCAAGATCGAAATTGTGCCCAAAAGGCTCGAACTGGGAAGACAGGTCGCAGCAAAATATGGCGGCCGCTTGTCGTGATTCGGAGGCACACTTTTGATTGCAGATGACAGCATTCGATAGCAGCTGGGCTGTGTGGATCAGGAGACGTGCCGGACAAGGGCCGCTTGCCTCCGACGGGATTACATAAGCCGAGACCGGCTGGCAATTTGGTAGCAAGAGCGAGTCGAGACCAGAGCGATAGATCGATTGTTGTGCGAGGATTTCAGAAACTTAGGCACATCATCGAACAATTTTCAATCCGTCCTTCTGACGCATCACAGTTCATGTCTTCGCGGTGAATTGAAGATGTGTTCCGTGCCGTGAGATGCCGACGCCATCAGTCTCCCATGTTAGTCATCACGTTTTCGTCTCAGGCAATTAACTGACCCGAAGCTTTGCCTGTCCCGCATTCGCAGCGTTGGCTTCCCAGGCACCGTGCATTCCAGCCATGCTGCCGATAAGGTGGTGGGCGACACGCCGCGCAGCTTCGAGACTGACAGAAGTTCGGCGGAAGTGCAATTGCTCAAGTTTCTCTACTGCGTCTGAATGCCCCCAGAGATGTCGAGGTCACTTTTTATTCGTCGGTTCGGACTCTATGAAGAGAAGTAAGGCACGACCAAGCTGGTGGCATCTGCCTTCAAGCGCAAGCTTACTCACCGTGTTTTATACAGTGTCGACAATCTTCGCACATGGATAGCTGCCCCACTAGAAAAAAACACCGCCGGGCTGTACGATGGGGAGGTACGTACCGGCTGGTGGATGTCGCTCTAAGCCTGAGAGCAGCCGCTCTTTTTCACCAGCAGTCGAGGTCATTGCTACAGCGCTGAAGAGCATGGTTGGTACCTGCAAGCACAGGTCGACGTGCACCACGGAACCGTCCCGCGCTCCGGTTCAGAGCATCGGCCAGCCCTCTTCCACACACTCTCTCTCTCCTCTCCTCGGCCGCCTCCTCCTCTGACCAGCCAAGTCGACCAATCTTACTATTCCCCCGTCACTTCTTTGGCACGTCTGGTAGTAAGCGCTCTCGACATTATTCTACACAGGCCTGCCCAGTCATGACCTGTCGCCGCCAATCTACTCGGCTTGGTCCTTCGTCGTTCAAATTATCCGCGTCTCTCTAACCTCGTCGCAATCGTTGCCTTCTCCTCCCCACAGGTCGCCAGCAACCGCGCGACTGCCATTACCTCGGTACAAGCGAATTCGAATCACAAACATATCCATACAGCTCCCCAGTAGTTGACACGACTTGTCGACCTCGGGGGAAAACCCATCACCTTGCTCGGACGCGCTGTCCAGCAGTGCCCGCTTCCCCGTCAACCTCCTCGTCCTTCCTCCGACACTCTTCAATGGCACCACTTTCGCCACGACGATCCTCTCGAGCTCGCACAGTTCATCCGCAATCTCAACAGTCGTCAGTTTCTTCGGGTACTTCCAGCCGCCTCGAGCGCAGTACTCGATCCAATCATAAGCCCTCGTCGGGCAAATCAACACCGAGCGCCTCGCTCTCTTCGGAACCCCTTGACGAACCCGAAGATACCCTTCTCGGCCGTAGACGCAAGCGCGGTCACGACGAGGAGCAAGAAAAAACCACCAAGGTCGAAAACGCAGAGATGGCCAACGGAAGCGACGACCTCCCAGATGAGGAGGACGAAGCAGTCCGGTGCATCTGTGGCTCAGAAGACTATCCGGGACGGCCCCCGGTTGAGGGTCCCGACGCCGACTTCTTTGCCGGTATCGAGCTTACCGAAGACGTTACGGGCTTCTTCGTGCAGTGTGATGTCTGCAAAGTTTGGCAGCATGGCGCCTGTGTGGGCATTTTCAGTGCCGAGAGTTCTCCCGACGAGTATTTCTGCGAGCAGTGTCGCAAAGATCTGCACAAGATTCACACCGCCAACAATGGGTAAGTACATTGCTCAAGAATAACCATCGTTTGGCCCTCTTTGTCACCGTGGGGATTTCCCCGCCCAGGCATCATTTGCAGCCCTTGTCTGGATTGTGTTCTCGAAAACACTCAGCTCAGTTTACTGATGCATAGTCATGCTAACCGCGCTCTCATTAGACAAAAATACTCGAAATACGTTCCCCTTCACCGCCCTTCGCGGGCGACCTCACGAGCGACTTCAATCACCAAAGACGGTGCCCGATCGCCAAAGAATGGGACGACCAAGACTTCTCGGCCCAATTCGGCCTCTCAAGCAGCGAAAAGACGGTCTACAATGAACAGTCGCGACGCAGCATACGACGATGAGCTGCTGCGAAGAGTCATTGAGGCGAGCAAAGAAGACGTGGTCAACGATTTGGCAGACGGCACGACGAGGCGCGTCAAGCGAGGCCGCAGCAACAGCGAAGAGTACGCGACTCCTGACAGCGCCAATTCCGCAAAAGCGCTGACGGACGGTAGGAACAGTGCAAACGCTAAGAGACAACGCACGGGCTCGCGGTCGGTGTCTCCACCGCCGAAGCAGCCCGAGGCGAACGGTGCCGAAGCCTCAGACGACGACGCAGGTAACCGGAATGGAGCCAAACGATTGAAAAACCATCGTTTCGAGCGTGAAAGGTCCGAGAAAGAAGAAAAGGAGCAGAAAGAACGCCAGAGGCAAGAGGCAGCCAACAAACGTAAAGGCCGGGCTGAACGCCGTAGAGCGGAAGGTGAGATGCCCCGACATTGATACCGGAGTTCACGATTGACATTATTCAGATTCGGATTTGTCGGAAGAAGTGCCTCCTGCAGTCGCAAAACCTCCTCAGAGCAAGATTCCCGATCCGCCTAGCGCAGAGGAGCCTCAGGCGACAGCGCCTCCTCCGGGCACCCCGCCAACAAGTCACCCTTCGACGATGAACTCGACTAAGAGAGCGGCAAGGAGCAACCACAAGAAGGGCAAGGGCAAGAACCAGTACACCAAAGATCGCGATCAAGACAAGGAAGAGTCGCCGGCTCGGTCCACCTCGCGAGAAGCGCAGAGAAATGCAGATGAACCATCAAGCCTCGGCAAAGTGGCAAGCAACGATTCGAGACATGGACAAAAGAATAAGCAAGCATTGGCGCATAAGATGAGCATGCTGGACATGAAGCGTCGAGTCGCGGCCATCATGGAGTTTATCTCCAGAACTCAAGTCGACCTCGCTGCGGAAAACGGCGAGTCAATAAATGGCCAAGACTCTCCAGATAAGATGGATACGGACATGACGAGCGGCGAGCCGAGTGGTGATCTGCAACACGCAAGAGCTCTTGTCGACGCATTGGGCTCGCCTGATTCAAAAGACTCCAAGGACTCCAAGGACTTCAAAGAGTTGAATTGCTTGGAGATGATGGACGTTTTGACACGCGATATGGTCAAGTGGCAAAATCAGTATACATGAGCGGCGAGTCGATGCTTGGAGTTCTGAGCGTGGCATCATTGCATAGCTCGAGGACGCGGGGAGCCGGCTTTCCTCCTCGACCGGCGCACCGTTACGGGACTTTTTTTTCTTTTTCATTGTATGATATCTGCATGACCGAGGTCTTTGGCGTTTGGATGACTTTTGAGGACCGGTACGAGGGCTTCAGGTTTGGGAAACCAGGGAAGCGGCTCTGTCTTTACTCCCTCTACAAAAAGGATCGCGAGGTCTGGGATCCAGTACGCATCTGCTGTCTAGGTTTTATATGAATATACCCTACATACTACGAGTCGCGATATGCCTGCAAAGAGTATGAAGCACTATTGGGCCCCCCCGTGGGAGCTGGCGAGGCATGATTGAATCATGATGGGAGGGGAATCTATTGCAGCAAGGGTATATAGTAAGTATGATTTTGCAGTATGTGTTTCGGGCAATTCCGCCCTTTGCTAGGTGTTTCCAGGCCGAAGATTCTTCTTCTTGCGCTCTTCCTTGACGGCCTTGATCGCCTGCGACTTGCTGATTTGGGGCTCGAGGAGGAGACGCTGGTGGGCGGCGACGTCGGTCTCCGAGAGGCCGTCGAGCACGTAGCGGCCGAGCTTGCCGTCGCGCCACTGGGAGAGGACGCGGGCGGCGGCCTCGGGGAGGTTGGGCAGGCCGCGGGGCTTGAGCTTGCCGTCGCGGCGGGCGACGGCCTCGAGGAAGACGGCGACGTCGTTTGTGGGCGGGCAGTACCGGGCGTAGAGCGTCGGGTCCCACTGGTTGAGGCGGAAGAGCAGGTAGTCGACGAGGATCTCGTCGGGGATGAGGCCCTTTTTGATGCCGTGGGCGAGGGCGACCTTGAGCATGGCCTCGCCGTCCTCGACGTACGGCTGGAAGATGCCCGGCGTGTCGAGGATGTAGACGCCGCCGGCGACGCCGCCCTGGTCCTCGGGCCCGACGACGCGCACCGACGTGCCGACCTTGCGGGTGACGCCGGCCTGGTCGCCCGTCTTGGCGGCCTTTGCGACGCGCGGTGCGGAGCCGTCGCCCCGTGCGGCAGCGGCGGCGGCGGCGCCCGCGGTGCGCAGCGCATTGAGCAGCGTGCTTTTGCCGACGTTGGGCATG